>JANIJG010021612.1:21695-75690 GCA_024611175.1 Megaceryle torquata
GTGCTGCGTAAATAGAATCATGGGGCTCTTGGAAATATATATGTATAGATGTAAAAACTTTTGTATATATTTTTGCAGGTGACTGAAGTAAACTAAGAATGGGCAATTTGGCCATAATTTTTTTATTATCACAATGAAATTATCTATAGGTAAGCTAACAAAAGAATGTAGAGATCATCTGCAGTTGTACTGTTATCTGTTCCACTGTAATTCCTCAACTGAGAGAAATAAATTATGTCAGCCAATTGCTTAAAACACTAAGTTTACATCTTTTTGTTCATTTGTTTAGGAAGTTATTGGCTCTGCCAGTTCAAAAGCAGCCTTTAACCACTTTTTGAATCAAATTATTTGGGTGGAGCAGCATTATGGAGGTTTATATGCCCTTTTCTACTATACATGGACAGCACAATAATATACAGTTATCTTCTGCCTTCATAAATTATAATTAGTTAGTGATAAGACTGCAAAATTATAAACTTACCTAACTATATTATATATATATTGTCATCCTGTTGAAACTATAAAAATTCTACATCAATAACTTTTTTCTTTACTTGGACTCCTTTACTGTCACCGGTGTGTAATTTACTCCTATTAGAGACTGTTTTACTTCTATTATACAAATTTTTTTCCTACTTTGCTAGAAAACTCTACTGAACAGTATGTTAGTGGAAAGAGACCAGTTTTGCCCTAAGCTCGTGTAGAAAAATGGAATCAGCTCTTACTATACATAAGCAAAAGTAAAACATTTTATGTCAGGAAAGGGACATTTTTCTAAAGAGACCAGACAGCATTGCTGTCAAAGATAGGCTAAGGCTTGCCATTCCCTCAAATTTGCATAAGATAGTTTCCAGCATTAAATGCTGATTTAAAAGAAGTGGATGGACCTAGTTTGGTCAGCATTCTGTGTTTCCTTGCTTTATGTACTTAAAAATAATATAATTCCATAAGCCAGTTCCAATCTATGTCAATGTTTTTATTTTTAAGTTATGCAAACCAATGTGCTATTCAACTCTGAAGACCTGATTGAAAGTGATTTCTGATTTTACCTGACACAAAGGCAAAAATAAATAATTTATTTGCTTTCAGATTACAACTTTCAGATCAGTTGTTGCTTTCCATGTTTTGCTTTGCCTCTTCCTTTCAAATTAAAAAAATACGTATTTGGAAATTACTATTAAAAAAGTCTTAAAAAATTATGTTAATATTACATAATAGTTGGCTTTGCAATAAAGCTTAATCATTTAAAACATAGACAGCTTGCATTGACAGACATCTAATCTAAAGACTTCATTCTTGTCTGGAATAAGATTAGGTGTCTTCAGTCAATCAGCTTTGTTATCATACCTGAACCTCAAATTTCACCTCCAATACTGATATGCTATCCAAGTTCTTTTAAAGTGTTGTACAGGCAAATATATATGCATACATATTGGTGTTATGTGGAAAGAGATTATTGATATTGACTACTATGGCTAATTATATTTTTTTGGACATGAGTAACAATAGGTCACCCTGTAATTAATACAGAAAATTATTGAACTATAGAAATAGATTATAAACATGAGAGTCACTGCAGCAAAGCTTGTAAATATATTTTGCAAAATTTCCTGTGCTCAGCAAAGAGCTTGTGCAAGTGTATCTCAATAAAGTCTCTTCTTCAGAATACAATTTTTATTAAGGTTATCTGGCGTCTTCTGAAATGAACTGCGTATGTGTGTTCATGTGCACACACTTGTGTGTGTCACACAGGGTTTTGTATGAGCTTTGGCATATTGCATGTGGCAGGCTGATGAAACATGAATAAAGACAGTAGGAAAAAGGCAATGCACATCCTACTGGCAATCAAGGGAGGGATTTCTGCAGACTTCCCATGTGCCAAATCTCAAAGTTCATTCAGAAGCTCCCAAGATCATTTCTTAGCCCCTAGATTTTCAGGTTGAATTATCTGTCTTGTTTGCTAGATGAACTTACTTCTTATTTTATCTAAACCACACGAAGTAGATGTATATGACTTCCTGGTAGGGAATGCAATATTTAGTGATTTCAGGATGAACAGCTGTGAAAAGGTGAAGCATATTTTGTGAACATAATTTGGGGGTAATTTTAAATGGCATACCTTTTTCTCCAACTCCTTTCCACAGCCTGAAGCTGAAAACATAAAGCACAGCTCATATGCTCTTTACAATTTACTCCTGAGAAACACTGACCACAAAAGTCAGTAAACATTCATCATGAGCTTTAGGCTACTTTCCTTGGAATTGGCCTCAGGCTAAGCTGAAGGCTAAAAACATTTCATGAGGGAGTTACAGTTTTAAGAAAAATAAATATATTGCTAGTACAGCATGGTTACTCAGCTTGGTCTCATGCTGGAAAAATTCCTTCTCCCAACAAATACACAGAATTTTATGTTATCTGTCTGTCACATTATAACTGATAGTGTGGTTGTAAATCACCAATATGCTAATCAACATAGCTGTTGTGACCTACTTACCACATATTTCTGCCAGAGATTCCCATAACATGTCACATTGAATCCACTCTGAGAAGTACAAACCAAATCTACTTCAACCCATTTAGCACAAAGATTCTAGGGAAGAAAAAAACAACAACAACAAAAAAAAAGAAGATGAGCACAGCAAAGCAAAAAAGCTAGGTCAAGTTCTCTTGTTAATCCTGGGCTCCTGTGACATAAAGCCATGTTTGCCACTGTGTACTGCCATAAGCAATGACATGTTTTCTCTTGAAAAGGGCCACAAATAGAGAGGAGAAAGCCCCCATCCAATACCTTTTCCTGTATTGCAGAGAAAACTTGAAAGTTTCCTCACTAAATGGTTGGTTGTCTTAGCGAGGTTACTGAGCTTTTTAAGCTAAACAATGCCCAAAATAAACAAATGGTTGTTTTAAATACTGGTTGCATTTTTAACCTTTAATCCTCCTTGTAATTTTTGTTTTGTATTCAACCCTATCTGAGTAAGGTCTTTCTACTTGAATGAAACAACACCACATCAGAAGGAATGGTGTAAAAATATATTCTTTAAACTTTCTCCAGAGATTTTAAGAACATGTTCATAAGGTATTTTAATTGTTCTGGGAGTTTAGGATTGCCTGTTTATTTTTAAGACTTAAAAATCTAATATGTTTTGGTTTTGTAATGTATCATTAATACAGGAAAATAAAATGTCATGGAATATATTCATCAAGATTCATTTTACTGTAAATATTCAGTTTAGACGGTAACATCAGTAAAGCAACCTTACAGCATGAAGAAAAGGAGCTAAAGTAGATAATAACACTGTTACGTCAGATCATTTAATTGATGTTACTGGGGACCCTTACATTGTACCATTTTTGGATCACTGTCTAGGATATTACAGACGTCTATGATAGATTAATGTTATCCTAGATTGGATGCAATGCAAAAACTTGAAAGTTTCTATCTGCAGTCAACATTTCCTAGCACATTTTTACAAGAAATGCCTTTAAACTGGATGCCCTAGACAAATTTTTATCCTACAGCCTCCCTTCCTCAGTTCTCTGTGAGTTTCTACTGTACACACATAAGAGCAGATTAGAATGTTCTTACACAGATTTTTTTTAGAATTGAATATGCTGTTATTGCGTGAAGACCGCAAAAGAGTACCTGAAAATACTGACTACAGCAATAGGTTAAAGTTCATTATCTCTTGAAAAAGAGAACTAACTGATGTACATTTCCTCTCCAAGTCATTTCTTATTCTGGCCCTGATGGTAGGTAGTCCTCAGTGCTGAGGGATCAAATACTGTTTTCCACTGTAGACGTGTGACTTCTAGTGAAAAGAAAGAGACATTCACATAGGTAGCCAAAACTAGAACTTGCCTCTCTGTCTCAAAAGGAGTGCTTTAATACACACTGCAACAATCACAGACGCTCTGCTCTTGGCAGAATGAGAAATGCTTGATATAGATTCACAAAATAGCTCCATTAGGTAAAGATGCCATCAGTCTTTATTACCACTATTATCTTAAAGCAAATTTCACCTAACATAATATGTAATTAAATTAACAATAAGACTAAGAAGTAGCTATGAATTAATATAAAATTACTTAGTACTGAGGCCCAGTGACCTTAATCCTGATCAACACCAAAGCAAAGAATAGGAATCAAAGTTGTAGAGCACCATAGTAATTTGTTCCTGTGTTGACTGGAGCAGCAAAAATAAGGGACTATTTTGTCAGCATCTGCTATTGAGTTAAAATGCCTGTAAGCATAGTTTTTAGTTGACATTTGTTCAAAGTAGCCCTTTGTAAGGAAACAGTTTAATATTTCAACTTTGTCCTCCTAACTTCATTTAATAGGTTATGTGCAACTTCAAACATTTTTGTCTTCTTTTTAAAGAAAAAACTGTATGGTATACTTTTTAAAAAAAATCTAGATAATTTTACAAGTAAATTAATTTTTTTTTTTTTTTTTGAGAGAGACAAATTCTTTTACTCCAATGGTCATTATCACAAGATAAATTCCTACAAGGCCTAATAAAATTTTCTAGGATTTTCTGAACTATGGGATGCTTTCTTGTCTTGCCCTATTTTCTGAAAAGCACAGCAGAATGTCTTATATCTGGTGTGATGAGGAAGGGAAGACCCTTTGAAAGTGGAGGCAACACAAAATCATTTGTGAAACACTGCCTTAGAATTGCATCAATTTCATTCACCATCACAGAATCTCAATGAAATGAAGTTATTGTAAGAATATAAACACTCCTTCAGGGCTCTGAACCTTAACTAATATTCACTATTTTTTTTCTTTAATTCACTGATTTAAAAGAGGGGAAAATAATAAAAAAAAAAAAGTGGCATTTTGTTTGTTTGTTTGTTTTTTTCCCTGAAAACAACAAAATTTCATTTACAAACTCAAATGCCTTGCCTAGGAGAAGACACAAGAAGAAAAAGAATTGGCATTGGGTCTTCTCACGAATCCTACCTTTTCTTTCTCTGTGTCTTTGAAAGATTCTATACTAGTAGGCTGATCAAAAGCAGCAAGCTTTGAAACTTTAAATTCTGTTTTGTGCTTATAACCCAAATGATTTGTCAGCATCTTGGAAGTGTTAGTCTTCCATCACAGCAAACTTTCATAAAGAGGAAGAAATATAGTTTGGGCTGAACATATTAGAATACCTTCCACTGTTCTACATCAACTCTGTTTCCAGTTGTTCCCTGGCTGTGTGCTAACCAATTCACAAGTATTTAAGCAGGTTTTATTGCTGAATTTCCACTCAGTAGAAAATTTTGAAGTGGTGGTATTAGCAGGTGAAATTCCCTAAGTGTAAATGGTGCAAAGTTGATTTACACTAGGAAAGGATTCAAGGACCCAATAAATAGGTTATAGTACTTGCATTGTAGAGTCCAGTAGCTGACTGAAAATTTTCTGACATAGAGAAAAAGCCTTTGGATAAATTCAAACAAGGGGGCAGTGAAGAACATACCTGTAGGATCTATCACATACTTTACATTTTGAACACTGTCAAATTATTGGACCTAGTCATGCCATATTTCATACACAGGGTTCTTGAGTCTGTGTATGTGATAGATTTCTATCACTTTCAGTGGAAAACCACTCTAATTCTATCTAGATAGCTCACAGTCTTCCTAGAGATATTGTACAAAATAATGCCTCTGAGCCCCAGGATATGATTTTACACATTCCTAGTGTGTTACCTAACTCCATTACTAAGAATGCATGCTGGTAATCTTCCTTTAAGGATGAACAAATATTACAAAGAACACGCTAGACATGCCAGACAAACAGCCTTAGTTTAAAGTCCTGACAGATTAATATTTTGCCTTTTATGGATTTTAAATGTATTTTAAAACCACAGCAACATGTTGCAATCTCATGATGTGCCTACGATCCTATTAACAGAGCCAAAAAGATCTCAGGAAAAAGGTAACTATGGATTGGAACAACATAGAAATTACCTCTGTCCTGGTTTGAGTGAAAACAGAATTAATTCTGTTCAGTGATTTCACTTTACAGCTCAGTTCTTCTAACTAACCGCACTGTCTGAAGTTAGCAGCCTGTTTTCCCAGGCAGTGTCTGCTGCTGACAGTGATAACACCCCATGTTTAGAGTTAGTACCCAGGATTGATGTGCTGACCAAGACCACTGCTGCATCTTGTGTACCACATTGGGGGGTGCAGAAAGAAAAAGGCTGCACCTGCAGGGAGGAGCAGACAGGACAAGTGACCCTAAACTGACTAACAAGGTATTCCAGCCCATATACGTCATATTCTGTATAAAGCTGAGGGATCACAAGGGTCAAGCTCTTGTCTCTTCTTCCAGCTTCTTCCTCACTTTTTCAACAGCTGGCATCTCAGAAGGACTCAAAGACAGAAGTCTTTGATCCCAACCTGTGTGTGTTCCTGAATACAGTACCAGAATCCAGCTCTTGAACCTGGTTCCTGTGTGCCGCTGGGCCCAGTCAGGGACTTTGCTGGTGCCTACTCGACAGCATCAGTGGTGACAGTGATGTAATTGCCGTCAGGGGATTGGTTTTGATACTGGTTTTGTATATATTTGTAGATATTAAATTTTTATTATTATTTTCATTTTCATTAAAGCCTTTCTAGTTTCCTTTTCTAATTGTTGTCTCTCTCCCTTTTTCCTTTTCCCTTCCTCTTTGGGGATGGAGGAGGATTAACAGAGAGTGTCTGTTATAAGTCCAAAGGGCAACGCTGACCACAAACCATGATAACCACTATGTCTTGTCAACACTGAAGTTACCAAGAGTGCCTGAAATAGACAAGTTAGGGACTGCAGAGTCTTAAAATACTACATTGAAAGGCTTCGCTGTACTATGCAAAATTCAGACCTTCAGAAGGAAGATTGAAGAGATTAATGAACAAAATATCCAGGTAGTTTCTGCAGGTAATAAATTATAAACAAGAATGTGTATTTGGATACCAAAAATGCTATAGGGATAGCAATCTTGAGTCTCTTTTGCTTAACTGAATTTGAAATTTCCAGTGCCTTATTTTTATTTGCTTTTTTTTTTGCAAATGAAAAAAATCAGGTAAAAGGACAACACAACCTTTATGCAAACCTTTCTATGTGATATACTTTCAGTCACATCCCTAAGAGACACCCCTTATGGGACAGGTGTTTGTGAACATCTTCATAAGACTTAATGTAGCATCCTGAGGTTTGTGAAAATAAGACATATTGTGTAAATTCCATACCAAATTGACCCCTTACATATGAATACAAACCTGTGAACTTCATACCTTGCAACCAAAAAATCAATGTTAAGAAACTGATATAAATAAAGGAAAATCAGCACAGTACCATTTCCTAGAGCATCAGCTGGGTTGTACTTGGTATGGAGAATAGGAATATATTTGAAATGTTGGACTAGCATGGCCCTATGACAACTCTAATATATGGAGTGCTTTCAGTAAAATCTAACCCAAGATATTGAAATCTTCTGTTCTAAATCTGTGGCAATCCGTTTGGCAAACCCAGCCCAGAGCTGCAAATCCTGGAAACCTGCAAAACATGACATGGAGCCTCTGTGAAATGTAGATGTGTGACTGTGTGACAGGCTACAATACATTATTAAACCAAACAGATTGGGCCAATTATCTGGCTTTTAAACCAAATGACATGGCTATGCATGCAGAGTGTTTACAAAAGCACATTCTCCTCTCCTCTCTCCCCTTTCCCCTCAGTAATTTGTCATCCTCCACAATGCCCAGCACGTTGTCTTTTGCCTGGGGTCCTAATGCTATCCCTGAACCATGCCCAGATACTGACTGGGAAACTAAAGTTGTCATGGACTAAAACCATGGCAGGGATCTTGCTCACAAATAAACAGTGTGGATGATTGCTAACAATGCTCAAATGCACGTGCCAGCCTTGTTTATTTTAGTTTATTAGTGTGCATAATGTTTTCCAAAGCCTTCAGTCTAGAAGTGCTGATTAAAGCCAAAGCTGTACAGATTTGCATGCTTCTTGATTTGTATCAGGGACTGTGGTGATAGTAAAGTCAAAAATGCCTGGCCAATCTGTGGTAGGTAGGCCTGTGGTAGATCTGTCCCAAGAGCTCAGAACCTTGACACGAAACATCCTGAGATAAAAAGAGACCAATAACCAGGAACTGTAACATGCCTGTGCTCCACACCCAAGGAGTTCTAAGAGTCCTAGCTTCTACTTCTCACTATTCCCTGTCCCCCAGCAGTGGAACAGAAACTCAGTTCACCAGCTGCCAAACAGATTAGCTTCTACCTTTTTCTTTTTCTTTTCTTTTCTTTTTTTTTTTTTTTTTCAGAAAAAAAATGCAAGAAAAAAAAACAACCAACAATAAAGCAGCACTTCCTTGCACATGCAGTGCTAGCTCACTTCTTAGGCTGAAATACACTTGTTTCTCCTCATTGAAAATTAATGTGGGAATCTCTAATCATAAAAGATAAAACTTTTTCAAAAGGCTGTCACAAGCCTGGGAAGCTAGCAAGAGCATAGTTTTAAAGCAGCGTGGTAATATTAGCCAGATGGCCACAACAAGAAATTTGGATCTATGTTTGGAAGTGAAGAATAGATGTATTTAAACCCAGAGCTCTTATAAAGAAAGGATGCACCTCTCTTCAGAGATGGATCCAATCTACCCAAAGACTTTGTTCACAACAGTGATTTTGGCTTGTGCTCAACATCACGCATATATTTATATTTAACACACCAGTGAGTCACAATAGGACATCTTAAACCACAGCACCATAATCCTCATTATTTTCAACTGACAAACCACTTCACCACCACAAAATGACTGTTTCTAATGAGGGATAGCATGCTAATTATTTAATTGCAGTAGTAATTTAACTACTTGTTTATTAGCACACTCACCCATTTAACCACTTCCACTCTCTCTTGAGTCAAATTTTATACTCCTTAATTGTGAAAAACTTTTATTAGCACCAATATACATTTTGTGGGCAGTGGCTTGGGCCATGTATTCTATGTATGGAATGATGATTGCTGTCTTCTGCCTTTCATTGGCTTTAAATGCAAGACATTTCTGAAATTCTCTCTTCAGGTTTGTACTACCTTAATCTTGCATGTATCTGCAAAGCCACCAGTCTTTTCCTATCACTTGACTACAAACCAACCCTTTTTTCATGGAACATAAACAACACAGACTACATTGATTTGCCCTTGAATTCCACTAAAGGCATACATGTGGAAAGAATCAGAAATTGTGAAACCAAATAGTGATTAAGGAATGGCTGTGAGGAGGTAGTAGTGGTTTTAGGTGCAGTAGATATAGTAGTAGGAAATGTGATTCAGAATAATTTGAAATTACTTTCAGAAGCTACAGATAATTTGCACACCCTGTTTATTACAACAAAAGTCACATATATATATATGGTTTATATGCACATATATGTGTTTGATATGTGTATTGTGGAAAACACAAAAATTTGTTCACTAAGTTTTGTCCTGTTTGTTTGTCCAGTAATAATAATAATAATTATAATGAAGACAACAAAAAGAGAGTGAAATGAAACCCAAGAAAAACAAGTGATGAACAGTGCAATTTCTCACCACTTGCTGATCAATGTTTATCCAGTCCATGAACAGTGGACTGCTCCTCACAGTTTATATACTGGGCATGACATCACAGGGCATGGGATACTCCTTTGGCCAGTTTGGGTCAGCTGTCCTGTCGCCTCCCAACTTCTTGCACCTCTCCAGCCTTCTTGCTGGCAGAGCATGAGAAGCTGAAAAATCCTTGACTTAGTATTAACACTACTTAGCAACAACTAAAAATATCAGTGTATTATCAACATTATTCTCACACTAAATCCAAAACACAGCACTGCACCAGCTACTAGGAAGAAAATTAACTCTGTCCCAGCTGAAACCAGGACAATGTGAACTATCTGGAGATAATAAACTCTCATCGATAATTATAGATTTTTTTTTTTAAAGGAAGTTTTTAAGGTACATAAAATTACTGAAACCAAACTGCTGAATTAATACACAATAAAATCCCAGATATCAGACATAAGATGCCTAAAGTTGCACTATAACAGAGAGAGCAATGGGAACTAAGCTAAATAAACCCCCCATCTGAAAGTGGATTCTGCAGTTAACAGTAACAATTAAAGCAATGAATATTGTAGGGTACTACTTCAAAAGTACTGGATGGGTATACTTTGGTTAGCAGTATAAAATAAAGAAGAAATTAGAGATCAGATGCACTCAGAAGTTCATCATCAACTAAAGTACAACACTATATTAAAGGATAAATTAACTTCTGAGTGATCACTTTACAATGCAGTGTGTGATAATGAAACTAAAGCAAAGCAACAGATATCTGTGATGAAAAAGACTAGGATGTCTTGTGAAGACTGTGAAGAAAAAAACATCAGAAGATTTATCTAAAGGATTTTAGGAAAATTTTAAGATATGTGTTCTTGTATCAGCAAAGAAACAATCCTCATCTTTGGTACTACAAGTCTTTTCTTTGTGTTTTGCAGTATCAAACATCAGACCTCACCTGGAATACTGCATCCAGCTCTGGAGCCCTCAGCACAGGAAGGACATGGACCTGATGGAGAGGGTCCAGAGGAGGCCACAAGGATGATCAGGGGGCTGGAGCACCTCTCCTACAAGGACAGGCTGAGGGAGCTGGGATTGTTCAGCCTGGAGAAGAGAAGGCTCCGGGGAGACCTTATTGCAGCCTTCCAGTACCTGAAGGGAGCTTATAAAAACAATGGAGAGGGACTATTTACAAAGGCCTGTAGTGAAAGGATATGGGGCAATGGTTTTAAATTAGAAAAGAATGGATTTAGATAGAAATAAGATTAGAAATAAGGAGGAAGTTCTTTATCATGAGAGTGGTGGAACACTGGAACGGGTTGCCCAGGGAGGTGGTTGAGGCCCCATCCCTGGAGACATTCAAGGTTGGGCTTGACAGAGCTCTGAGCAACCTGCTCTAGTTGAGGATGTCCCTGGTCTCAGCAGGGGCTTGGACTAGATGACCTCTAGCGGTCCCTTCCAACCCAGACATTTCTGTTTCTATGCATCTTCAACTTTAATAGTGAATCTTAGTTGTATGAAGAATTCTGTACAGATGATAATTGCTTCAAAAGTATTTATTACTTTATGAACTTCCTCTTACAAGTTTACTTAATTTCAAAAGATTATCAAAGGTAGCTCTATTCAAGCTGAAATGCTGCTCATGCTGAGTATATGTAGTTGATTGCATAAGTCATAATATTGTTTATGCTCCTGAATAGCTGATTCCCTAATTATTAACCAACATCATACTTCTGTATTTAGAAATTACTTTTTATAAGCAGGAATGTTTAAATTTGTGCTTTTCATTAGACTTCCCGCAATTTGCATTTATCATTTGAATGCTGAGGAAGAAATAAAACAAAAATGGAAATAAGCTTGAGCAAAGCTAACTTATTTTTATATTTGAATATTTTGGGGAGCAATTTTGTCCCGTTTCTGGTAGTTATGTTGGAAATTATACTGCTTTTTGCTTTGTAGCACTCCAGAGAGTATGTCAAACTTTGACTTACACATCATAAGCTTGTTCATATTTTGGTTTTGCAATAGAGACCAGCTTTAAATGAAGTGAAATATCAAGAAAACCAATAGCTTTAATTACTAATATTAGTATAATCTAGATATGTACTTTTATAAACCATATGTAGCTGGAAAGTTTTGCAGTTTCCCATGTTAGAGAGCAAAACGCTTGTAGGAGAAAATGTAGTGGCTAAATTGTAAAATTACTTTTATGATCACAAGCATAAAGTTCTGATAAGAGAAAAGAAAATGGGCTTATTAACATTTTCTAAAAAAACTTCAAAGCAATATGACTTCTCTGCATTGTGAAATGCCTTACACAGGCATGGTGGCATCGATAAGCACAAGATAGAAAACAAATTATGTATACTATCAATCCTCTTGTTTGAAATCAATGACTGGCTGAGGTCAGGAAGTATTTTCCCCTCTCTCTTCCCTTTACATTTCAGAATTTATTCAAAGTTATTTGAGCTATCTTGAATCCTTAAACATTTAAGTTAATGCTAAATTTAGCAAGTTGAAGCAATTTTTTTTCTCATGAAATAAGGAATGAGAAAATTTCAATTACTGTTTACTATGTATATTTATACACTATTTATATTTTAAATAATATATTCTACCCATAGAAAAGAAATAAAAAGTTAAAATGGAAGTAGTGTCTAAGTATGAAAACCTCAAAGAGAGATGCCATAATATTTCAGCATTTTCAGATGAAACTAGTTTAATTTACCAAGCCCTAACTGTATGACTTCCACAGCTCTACCAACATACTGACTGTTTACATTTTTCTACTCAAAACTAACTGGGTTCTTGCAAAAAATGAAATAGAGAATTGATGATGTAGCCGGTCTTTTCCATCTCTGAGTACCATGATACTAACCATATGTCCACTCTTCTGTAACTAAGGGCAGACATTCAACTGATGACAAAATGAAAAATGCAAGTGAAATGTGATGTAATTCACAGATGAAAGACAAGTTGTTAATATTTTGATTATTGTGGTACAGTATCAATTATATACAGATAATACATTCCCTGTATTTTTTTATAACCTGAAAACATTTCACTTATATAAAGGATGCAAATACCCATGCCCTGATTTTCCACACAAATCATTTTGAACTGTTGGCTATTAAATGTGTTTTGGGAACAGAAATTCTCTGTGGTGAAGACTGCAGTTTTCCAAATGGAGCTAGCTGCTCATCCAGTATTAATCTGTAAATCTCTTTCTCTACACAGACAACCTATGATCTTATAGGTAAATGAATGGCTTTCTCCCAATTTAAAATATTCTACAAAGACAGAGCCCTAAAATAGGCTGCCAACTACAAAATAAAAAAAAAAAAAAGGCAAATCAAGAAGCAAATACAAAATCAATTAGAAATATAATAATTAGCCACCACAATATAATGAAATATGAGTTGCACGAGCTGAAAATAGATTAAAATTGTTTTTATAGTACCTTTAAAATGCATCATGAAAGGCCAGTGTGTTAATGGTTTGGATCTATTCCACAGAATAAACTAGTGATAAATCAGTGACACAATTAGTAGCAGATCTTACAAAGATCAGTAGCTGCAGACAGAATTTTTACTTATACTGATGAAATTATGGATTAAAAAAAAGATTTATTATTCACTTCCATGCACAAATTCCTTAAGTAGACAGCTTCCATGAAGCATAAAAATCTTTCTAAAGTTTTGAAGTAAATCTTGGCTTTTGGGAATTTGGACACACTGCAGTCCCATGGGACTTGCCAGTCAAAAGGCCAATACCTAAATTTTAGACACCCTTTAATTTTTTCACTGTCCAATTATAACAAGGAACTGGAGCTGTCATTGTCTGTTAAGTGATTTCAGACAAACAAGTGAAGTATTGATGTGTTCTTCGGTTGTGACAATTGTTATTTTTAGGGGTAAAGGGTAAGGGAAGATACTGCATTTATTTTACTTGGATATAATACAAGTTCAGTTCAAACAGTGAAGCAGTAGTTTTATATGGATAATTCATTATGCAGGTCTAAAAATAGTAAGATCACATTAACCAAATAGTGTTAATGTACTTTGGTACTAAGAGCAGAAACTTATAGACAATCTAATTCTTTGTTGAATGAAGGGGTCATTCAAAATATGTATGCATATGTGTGCACCCAACTGAACTAAACTGCATTCTTTCTTTTTAAGTTCTTCCCAGATTGGCCAAGGATTGCAGCACAGCCTTAAGCAATTTGAAAAATGTGTGTTCTTTTAGTCAAGATGAATAGACTGTTTTGAGATATTTACACCACAGTACAGTGACACCTGATGAATTTCCCTCCTTCAGGGATGGTAAGAAATAGGACGAAGAACAGAGAATTTAATTTTCTTTATTTTTTATTTTTTTTTAAAAAAAGGAACTCATTTTCTGTGCTTACTGACATCACCTTCTGTGCTTTAGGGCAGAACATTTACTTCCACATATCAAGCCAGCTGCAGAAATTCCCTGTGAACTGATACCTGCTGTATTTCAGTCTTTCTAGAAAGAAGTATTTGCAGGAAGAAACTACAGGTTTTCTAAGAATAATTTTTTTAAATTCCTTGATTCAGACAAAGAAATTAAAACCGTTAGCAGCTTTTGGAGTAAATGAAGAAGGGAAACCCAAGAAGTCTCCCTGACAGCAAATAGCTGTTTTTCTTCACTATACATCATCTGCTCATCTTTGAAAGCAAATCATCCATGGGAACATTACCCAGCTTAATGACAAAGAGAAACTGGAGGAGTGGGTCAAGAAACTCCTCTGGAATTTCAACGCACCTGACTAGGTATGAAGGTGTATTCCATGCATGTGTTTGTAGCTTAAGGAGGAAAAAACATCAGTTGCTTCTAAGAAGAGCCGAGTTCCTATTCCTAATTTGCACTGGGATAACAACTTCAATTGATTTAATCCGTTCCTGTACCTACTTGCATCATATGAGGCAGTTGTGGTTTTAATTTTACATTCACGTCTACTATATGATGAATAGGTATTGTCAGCTTTACTTCACCCTGACCAGTGGCTGCAGCAGTGGGGGTAGGCTAAGGTCAAGGACATGGCCTGAAATAATCTTCTACAATTTTCCTACCCCTATCCCCACCCCCTTTCCTTAGTCCTCCCCTTCTTTCTCTCTTTTTCTTCTTTCTTTTTAGTGCCTCATCTATCTTGTTGCTTTCTGAGGCTGGATGAACTCTAACTACAAAGGACACATTGCTTGGTATGTCATACCTTATTGTTTGTTGCATTTTTATGATGTTTCTGGCATAGTCATTCAAAATCATCTCAACTCTGAAGTATATGTTTCTAATTTGTATTACAGAAAAATCCTGCCTATTTTCTTCATTCAGGGATTGTCCTTTAGTTCAATGGGTTATTTACAGAGCATTGGAACTCAGCACTTCAAACACTGACTCCATATGATTTACTACACAGAGTAACTACTATATTAAAATACTTGTAAATCCCAGCCTATTAAAAGTATTTCATTGAGGCTAATTTTGTCTGAAAGTTTTTGGCCAAGAAAGTTACAGCTCTTCCCAGAATAACAAGTACTGATAAATTCACTGCATATAGGTATTGGCAGTTTTCAATGATAAACCAGGAAGAAAAGCAGAAATATTACATAAAACATGGAGAGGTAGGAGTAGTAAGGGAAGAGAATACGAGTTAAGGAAAATGACTGTCTGGGGGAGTTAGATACTTGGATACTGGAAATTCAGAAAGTATATATATATATATGAATATACATGCACTTGGATAGGTAGTAGAACAGTGGAAAGGGCTGGATCACATGAAAGCCTGAGCCCAGTGATCAGTCCTCTCCAGGACCAGGTGTGGTCTCACCAGAGCAGAGTAGAGGGGCAGAACCATCTCCCTTGGACACACTTCTCCTGCTGGACACACTTCTTTTGATGCAGCCTGGGGTACAATTAGCTTTCTGGGCTTGCAAGTTCATATTGCTGGCTCATATTTAATTTTTGATCCACTAGTATCCCCTGGTCCTTCTCCACAGGACTGTTCTCCATTCACCATCCAGCATTTACAGGTACAGGTGACTGTCCCCACACAGATGCAGGAACTTGCACTTGGCCTTGCAGAACTTCAGAAGATTCACACTGACCTACTTCTCAAGCCCGTCAAAGTACTTCTATATGACATCCCTTCCCTCAAGTGTACCAGATGAGCAATGTTGCCTCATGGCATAAAAGAAGAGCTCTTCAAGTTCAGACCATAGAATTCATTAGAGACAGACCTATAGCAGACCTAGGTTAAAGAGCACACTAGCCACTGTCAGGACTGGAATGTACATAAACAAACATAATAAACAATAACTTGCATATACACTGAACAAATTCTATTTTTATATACTTATGTAGCTGTGCCTATTTACTAACCAGTAAGCATCCCTGTAAAGCTCAAAACAGTCTATGTAAAAATGATGATACTTAGAAGAGAAGCAAAAGTATTACTGAGAAATAAAAGATAATTGGCTAAACATATCCTTGAGGCTTGTACAATAAGCACCACTATTTTACTGGACAAGTAAAATGCCAGACCTTGTTCATTCAAGCTACCTGATGAACTAGTTGAAGTTCTAGATAGTTTAGGGAGATTATAGGGAGCTGATAACCACTGCTTATAAAACCAATGGTTTTGATGCAGATTCTCTCCTGCAGCCAATTGCTACAGAAAGGAAAACTGTTGAGCAGCTAGTCACACTTTCTGATTCTGAGGAATTGATTTCTTGCAGCTTTGGTACAGGCAAAAGCAAAAACAGGCAAGGAGCTGCTTTAATTTATGCCACTGTCAGAGTCTCTCACGGTCTCTCTACCACTGGAGCTCCTCCCTGCCACAACCTTTCATGGTCTGACTAGGGATTTCCCATGCAAAAATATATATACGTGCAATGCACAGATGGTTTGCATATGCGCAGTAGGCTTAACATATCTGATTTACTGTGTATGCACAGACCATCTGTGCAGCACATGTGCAGCAGGTCTGATGTGTACTGGACACATTGGACTTACTGTGCATGTGCTACACAGTTAATCTGCACACACACAGTAGCCACAGCTCTGACTGAGTTGCCAGACATCCAGATGGCCAGAGTCCTTAAATCCCTTCCAGAGAAAAACTGAGGATGGAATGAGGACATTTGTGTGGTTGTTGTTTCTGGTGGTTTGTTGTTTCTTTTTTGTTTGGTTGGGTTTTGGTTTGTGGGTTTTTTGTTCTTTTTTGTTTTGTTTTTTTTCTGTTATATATGATAGCTTATCCTTTATTGTCAAATGTAGGAGAATATTAAAGTGGATACACCACCTCATCACATTTTAGTCTAACAAACAAATTCATATCCAAAAACTGGATATAGAAAACAAAATAGAGCTGTGATAAAGATTCTTCTCCTTAAAACTTTTACAGAACAAGCAAATTCATAACAAGTGAATTACACAAGATTCTCTTGTGAGGACTGGCAGCCCCTTCAGATTTTCTGACTATAAACAGCCTTTCAATCTGGACATTTTTTTAATTATTTAGGTTAATGCTCAGACAAATCAGCAACCCAGATCGTTCTCATATTGCAATCTCAGGAGAAGAGTTAGTCATCTCAGGCCAATCCTTGCCATTTGGATAACTGAGATTCAGTGTCTTAGACCGCATGTGCTGCTTTGTTTCCCATTGTTCAGACTGTGAGCTAACACTGCTTCTAGTGTTTTAAACAAGTTGCCTTCCAATAACTGTTCTGTAAAACCAAGATGCAAACTTAAACATGAAAATAACTTATCAGACCCACCAGAGTTTTCAATAATGGTAAATGTAAATTTCAAAGCACATCATCAGTTACAATGTGTAGAGAATATGTCTAAAAACTACTTAATTGACAGCTTTCAACTGATACAGGGATATATAGGAAAACAGGAGAGAAAAAATGAATGCAGAAGATTCAGGTGAATACCACCAAGAACACAAAAACTGGTTAAATCTCATCAGCTACTGTTAGAAGCTCCAATGTAATGCAGCAAAAGCCAAGATTTTCCAGTTGTATTGTTGATGTGTTAGCTTTCTCAGAAGCTGTCTGCCTTACCTACTAGAAGAGAGCAAGCTAATACAATTTTTATCACTATATACAATTTCACAAATATGTTGTAGATTGAAAGTGATATGAAAACTGCTGCTTGTATTGTATTTGAGTACTTGACCAGTGGGAGAAAATATCCATTGTGTGCCTTTGAAGTCTGAGTACCCTTCACTGTATAAAACAGTATGTCTTAAAAGGCTCTTGTCTCTTCTAAACTGTTTTGCCACTTCATTTTTTTGCTGCACCCACACAATCTCCATTGAAATCACAATTTATGTATTCTAGAATATATTTCCTAATTAGCACTATATCAAAGCAACTGCTTGCAATAAACAAGCTCCATTAATAAGAAAAACCTGTATTGTAGGTAAAGGCTGAAATGTCAGACTTATTTTATCCTACAGTGAAGAAAGGAAAATCTGTAGGTGGAAAAAAACATGCTAGATTTTTTTAGTTGCTTTCATTACTGTGTCTAATCACTTACAAACACTTAAAAATATAAATTTCCTCCAAATTTGTGCTCAAAAATAGAAGGTAATGAATGGAGGTTTATTCACATAATCTGTGAACAGCAACAGGCAATGACTTGCAAAACAGGATAATTTACTAGTACTGAAACTGGCAGTGGGCGTAACATACTTGGCACATTTTTAATATCCTTAGCATATTTTATTTCAAACTTGTTAAAAGGATATGCTGTAATTGATCTGCTTTCAGTGACAGTATTGAAGAATATTGCCAGAAGTTGTAGCGTGTATCAACACAAAAGGATGGTAGAATTAAAAGATGTCTATTAAAATTGATTAAACCCTTCAGTAGTAATTACTATATATGATATATTATTCCCAAATAACTTGATACCTATACATTTTCACTGCATGTTATAACATCTTTGTATATTGTATCTTAGAAAACAACACTATTGGCTGAATTAGAACAAAATTTAATGTAATAGATTGTAGCTACATTTCTCAGAGATAATTTATGCTATGTGGAGGATCCCTGCTGTATCCAGAGCTCCTAGTAGAATACTCACCAGTTCAGTCAAATCTCAAATTGTATGCCACACTAGACACTTTTGTGACAAATAAAAGAAAAAAAACTTTAAAATGTCACCAGTAAGTTTGATCTAATTTTAATTTTTGGTCTTAAATACCTAAAAAATGAAAGGCTTTCATATTTGTGGATTCACAGATAGTATTGAAAATCAAAAGTTACCTCCATTCTCTTGAACCACTCTCCTAGGGATACCATAATGAATGTGGTAGTGTATGTTTTAAAGTGACTTTTTTTTTTTTTTCCATAGATACTTTTTGTATAATATTGACTATTCACTAGTGTAGAGAACTCAGCAAGACTGGAACTCAGAAGAGTAACATAACTACCTGGCAATACAATAATTAAGTTACTTTCTCACAGTATTCAAATTTGTTTAAATATTTACATATATTCCCAATGACAGAACAGTCATCTCAGAATACTGGCTAGCTCACATGTATAAAAGATATAAATCTTGATTTCAGTTCCCATTCTGAATCAGTTAGGGAAAGAATTTGAGCTTGAATCTCTCATCTCTTAGGTCATCCTTACCAGTTAATGGAAATACTTAGATAAATTTGTCTGGTTTTCTTTTTTTTTTCAGGTACTCCACTTTGCACCTTTAACAGTAGTGCTCTAATGCCCAGGAATAATATTCAAGTTTTAATTACATGAAAATGACAAGGAGAACTACCTAACGTGAGTCTGTTCTTCTGTTCCAGAGAAGATAAACTAGCCCTATCAGACCCTGCTGTACCCCTCCCTGGACCATGCTGAAACACCACGGGCAGGTTTTAATTTGACTGTCAGCATGTGCCCAGGTGTGTGAGTGGATGAGGCAGGATGTAGCCTTACCTCTTCCTTTCCCATGCAGACAGCCAGTCAGACTCCAGTCACTTGGCTTTGTGAGCCAGTATCCGCATTTCACTCCCCAAAAAACCCTGTGATAGACCAAATTCTAGGTACAAGAAAACACTGGTTAGATCACACTGATATCAACTGAATGGAAAACAACAAATCATTACAGCGAAAAGTATTTCTTTTAAAGTTTTCCATATTTATGTTCTCATGTATCATTATGAGAATGACACAGAAATTAACATAAATTTGTAGAAAAAAAATGGAGAAAGGAAACTGGTTTTCAGGAACATGATCGCAGTTATGTTTTATTTCAGTAACAGAAATCACACAATCATTCATTTGAAAACACTTGATAGGTAGCTGAACAAATGTTTATTAACAGCAACTTGTTGAGAAAAAAAGGTTTAATATGAGGCAGGTAGGTCACCTCAGGAATATGTTTCTCTTCTGACAAGCTGTTGAGATTGCTCACAATTTTTTCCCTGTCTTTTTTTTTTTTTCTTTTAAGCAGAAGCAAATTTATACAGGAGATCAAATGACAGCAGACAGTATTTATCTAAAGAAACCTAATTTTTTTGCTTTTCCAAAGATCTCTGCTGCCAGTGGCCTATAACTGCCCATAGAAGCTCGTTGTCTAGAAGAAGCATTTTCTATTCTGTTGAAGCAGAAATCAGTGTGCCAAATATTTTTTTCATCATATACAGCAATCTTCTTAGCAGGAGAAATATCATTTTGCATGAGTAAGAAGAAATGTCTTTATCTAGTTTCATTGCCACTCAGCTTCCAGTAAGTGTGATGGGCAGAACTTGCACTTGAAATTTAGGTAATAGTTTCATTTTGCTGTTTACTTGATATTAATGAACTTCTAGTACCTGTTTGCTTCCTATAAACTGGCAGTGTAGCATACAAATGGACAAGCAAAAGCAAAATTTTAATGAAAAGTCAATTTACAGTAGCACCTCAATTGCTGACAGATTCAATCTTTTATATGCTATTGCAAACTATAGTGCTCCTTTCACTGCTCATCCACTGCATAAGCACTCAAGGGAGGGTATAAGAACTAACACAGAACAGACTAATAGATTTGGTATTCAAGTCTTTGGAAAAATTATTCCTGTTTGGCAGTCAGCAAGAAGAGAGATAATGGAAAAATGAGAGGGAGGCTAACAGATTTAAAGATTCTGTTTTGAAGAAGAATGTTAAGCATTTTCACTGACATTGATCCAACTAATGTATGTGGTTTCAAATGTGTAAATGCACTTAGAGATTCTGAGGCTGTCTCGATAAGCCCTTCAAAATTAAAGAACTGCTGCTGAGATCTGCGGATTCATACATAGAAAGCTTGCAGGACCAAACACTGTGACAGTTGCATTTTGACGTAAGAATGAAAAGTAAACCATAGGCACAAAGCCCAAAACACTAATTACAATTTTTCCCTATAATATGAAATGATAACTATATGTTAATAACAGAAATTTGCTTTATTTATAGCTCTATCAATTCAATAAATCCCATGTAATATTTCAATCCAAAACAAACCTTTAAAACAAAAAAGGAAGCTGAGATCCCACAAACATCAAAATCTATGAAAGCACATCACATAGTTTATACAATGAGGAACTGGCTTATATGGATTTGACCCGTCAAGGGTGATCATGGGATATGTGGAATAGCAATGAAAACTGGTATGGGATAGAGAATGTTTATTAGCAGGGCTGCGTTTCTCCCTGTACAGGTGGGTAGACTAGAGAAATGTATCATTTTGGTCCTTTGTTATCTCTTCTTCATTGGACTGAATGGAGTTGCTCAGTAGGGAAAGCAATGCATGCCAGGTACAGTTGGGCTTCAGTTTCCCCCAGAGCAAGGGGGATCCAAGGACAGATCAAGAGTCTCACTGTGCAGCACCCTCCTCAGGGCTTCTAGCAAAGCCAGTTTATACCAAAGAAAACCCCATTACATTAATTTTACATCAGTTAATATTTCAATTTAAATTCTTCAGCTACCTCAGTGGAAAAAAATAAGTTCATGTTGTCATATAAG
Organism: Megaceryle torquata; assembly: GCA_024611175.1. Taxonomy (NCBI): domain Eukaryota; kingdom Metazoa; phylum Chordata; class Aves; order Coraciiformes; family Cerylidae; genus Megaceryle; species Megaceryle torquata. The sequence continues at coordinate 43,296 of JANIJG010021612.1, forward strand.
ATGGCACAGACATAGGATCAAATGTTTGATAGGTAAATAATATTCCTTTTTTTTAATACTCACAAATTTGTTGATGAACATTTCAAATCAAATATCTAAGGTAGAAAAATAACAGCACCTTGTAAAGTGAAGAATATTACCTAAATAAATAGAGAGTTTGCAAAAGAAGTATTATCTCCTATTTTTGGAATTTCTATAAGATTCCTATCTTGGCTGGATTTCAAGAATCTGTCTATAGGTTGCATTCCTGTGCCTATCAGCTTTACAAATCAGAGTTAATAAAAGTCAATCAGTGACTGTTTAACTTGCCTGCTACTGCCTGAAGCAGAATTACAAAAGCTAAATATGTGTTCAAAACTCCACCAGGAGTTTCTGTCATCTAAGAACTCTGAGTGTAATACCTCATGGAAACTAAGAAATAAATATCCCACAGCAGCTTGAAGAAACTCACAGTTCTTCTGCATTCATGTTGACAAAATAAGTAATCGCACATGAGGATTAGCAATGTTTTTACTTTCTGCCCTTAGAATGATTCAGTTAGAAATGGAAACTAATTGGCCAAAAGGCCATAAATATGAAACAATTGACAAGGAGAAACTAACAAATACAATTAATTAGAAAATAGTGGGTTGGTTGCCAAGTGAGAAGTTTTATAAGCAATACAGGGTTAAATTGTCATATGCATTAATCAGGTTTACTGCAGCTGCAATTAGCTGTTCAATACTAAGCTTCCTCGTATCTTCTGAATACCCTGACTGATTTACAATGAATTGCTAGAGAGTCCTGACTTTGAACATTCATTAGTTTCATTCTCCTACATACTCAGCTACAGAATACTTTATTTCATGAAGACAATGTTCAAATTTACTGTAGTAATTTGTTAGTACAAATTGTTTTTCTTTCATGGAGTAACATCCAAGCTTTGCAGAGGGTGGAGAGAACATTTGAAAAATGTTAGATGTGAGGAGGAACAGTGCAAGCAATTGCTATAGATATCAATCTGCAATCAACTTTCATTAATTTTGAAGTGATTTTGTAGTGTTACCCTTGTAATAATTCAGTAGTATATCTTCTTAATCTGTTTCTCTAATCCATAATTTTGATTTGAGAATTGACAAAAATGTATTAGTCATACAAAAGGAATTTGAGTTAGCAAAGATACTGATTTATTTCTAGTCAAGTCAGAAATTTTAGTTCAAGTATTTTAACAATAGTATTTTAATATGCATTTTCTTTCAAAAATACTAGCATTTCTACTCACAAATATATGCTCTAGAATCTTAAATCCATAAAAATGTGGAACTTCTGTACCTTGTCTCCACAATCAGAAACCTAACACCACATTCAGTTTAACTCAAAGTCTAACAAAACTAAATGGTTACCATTTACAGGAGCCTTAGCAGCACAAGAGTGTGCGATTGGGCAAGAATACAACAATTCTCCCTAATTTCTTACCTTTCTTCCTTCAAACTATCAAGCAGCTTTTGCAACATGAGTGGTTTATACACCCAACACTGGCGATCTGGCACCACTCCAAAACAGTGTGGGTAATGTTGTGGTAGATTTGGACAGGCAAGTCCAGTCTTGTCCAGTCCAGCCCAGTGATGCTACCAGTAGGAAAATAATTAAGCATATTTTACAGCATAACCTGAGTTAAAATTCTTAAACCACATCACATTGTGCTTCTGTTTTTCAAAACTCATGATGGTTCATGGACCTGAGTCTAAAGACTACAGACAAAAAAAGAGCTCGAGTAGGAGAAGAGGCATGGATCTGAGTTTATAGTAGAGAAGTACTGAACAAATCTGTATTGGCTTTAATTAGCCTAGATTATGCCATTTACTTAGTGAAAAATAAGGCTTCAATCTTTGAAAAATAAGACTTAAAGTACCCACAGTGCTGTGAAATTCTGCAAAATTAAGAGTTAAATTTGGGGTTTAGGTTCTCGTTATCAGTTTCTCATCAATAGACATAGTGAGTTCCACAGCTGAAGTGGATTTACTTATTCACATATGTATTTTAATTTCAGAATGCATAGTTCGAGGCAAAAAAAAATTACATGAACCAATATTAATACACTCTATTATTAAGTTGGGTTTTTTTTCAGAATATATGGCTTGATGTGAGAGGAGGGTTTTCCTAAAGAAATTGCTTACAGTAAGCATCCCCATAAGTAAAGCTCATAAAGGCTATCAATAAATTGTCATACACCTAGATGAAAACATTTTTATTGGCTCTGGCACAAACCTAACTCCTCTGAAGGCCTCAGAGTCAATTCTGACAGCTTTTCTCATTCCTTTTAGTCATTCCTTAGGAATTTTGAGGGAGGATCACCCAAATAGGTGCTGATGGTTCATTTTCCGCTGAAGTTTTCAAAGGAAACTGTTGAAATGAACAGTGGAAAAGCCCCAAAGTTCTCAGGCCACATGCAGTCTTCTTGTTTTACATAGTTACCAGGCTTTTATCATTAGAAAATGCAGCACATTTCTTTTAAAGCATCCTTTGCACTGCAGTCGTGTGAAACAATGATCTGTTGAATTTAATTCACAGATCAAAGAGAGAGGAAATTAACCAACACAGTAAATTGATTATTTCATGGGTGACATAACCAAGGCAATGATTTATCTTAATAAAGAGCAACATCCCTCTAGTCCTTAACTGAATTCCAGCCAATGCAATAATACTCAGTTGTTAATGACTTTGATGTTGATGTGGAAAAGTGAATGACTGTATAATCACTGAAATGGGACCTCATCACAGTTGGAAATGTTTAAACCAAATCATTTTGGACTGTGAAAAGAGCCCTGAGTGGTATAGATTGGCTGGGTCCCAGATTTTCAGTCTTAACTAAACAGGGCCTGAAAACTTTATCATACTGCTATGCCTCAGGCTGGTCTGTAATTCTGACAGCCCCAGAGAATTGGACTTTAATGTATATGCCTGTGGACTCACTGTGGAAAAAAATTTTCAGGGCTTACAGCACCAATAACAAATACCTGTCTATCAACATCCACCTAAAAGAGTAATTAGTTAAATCCATCCTAAGGAGAGCGAACAGAAGAAAGGAAACAGAAGTCAAATAGGAAAAAATGTACTGAAAGCTTATTTTTATACCCCACATTACTAAATATGGCTTCAGGGGTTGAACTATAGCATTAGTCATTTGTAGCAGCCTCCACCACCCCCTTTACCCTTCCCTACTAACTCTTATAATAACAAACCAGGCTAAAATTAGGGCTGCTTTATAGTATGTTAATTTCATTATCATTGTTTCAGCACTGATTGAAGAGTTCACATCAAAAGAAAGGATCCCCTGTACATCAAGTACAGCTTCCCTGATGCTCATTTTCAGTTCTCAGATCAGAGAAGGAAGCCAGGCCTTTTTTTTTTTTTTTTTTTTTTTTTCCGCTCAGGTTTCCTTCAAAATTGCTCTATTCCCAGTCAAGTATTTCTAACATTAACATTGCTTGGCCCATGTCTTGTAACCTTTCTTTTTAAAAAGGCAGGGAGAATATTTACCATCTTTGCAACCTTACTTTGCCCTGTGCACACTATGAGAAATAGAGCAGAGATGAGGTAGGAGGAAGGTAAGAGCAAATGACAAAGTTTGCAGCTCTGGCTTTTCTAACCTCAGTAGAGAGGCAGCTGCAGGTAGGGTTGGAGGAATTCCAAGCACTCGCCCTGTCTGACTACCACACATCCCCCAGGGTCCTGAAACATGATACTCTGATGCTGATCATTAAAAAAAAAAAAAAAAAAAGCTAAGGATTGTTAAACTGCTCATCCAGGCCTGCAGCTGGGGGTGACTCAGAGTGCAGAGTTGGAAAAATGCCCATGTGGCAAGATTAGAAACTCATTTGTGTAGTTTATGTGGCCTTGCCAGGAGCCTCCGTTTTTTCCAACCCTCCTTCAGTTTATTAACTTTAAAAGCACTCCTTTCCTGTTGGGGATCTGGCACGGCTGCAGCCAGGCAGCCCTTTCTCCTTTTGCATTAAAAACACTTAAAGGCTTTCTTTCCTGTTCAAAATGGACTTGTGTGAGATCATCTGTGGAATTTTCAAATGTGCTCACTCTTTCTTTTCCTTTTCATTTCATTCTTTGTCCCAGGTTCAATTTAAATCCAAGTGCTTTTAAACTAACTGTATTCAGCAAGGCAGCACTTTCAGGAATATATGTTATGAAAGCAGGAAAAGAAAAGGCCTTCTTGTCATCAAAACCATAATAATTATGTGTCAAATGTAATTACTGTTCTGTGGGTAATACATCTAATACTCAGTGACAGAGTAAGCAGCTTGCAGAAGTAGAAAGTAACTGGTGGCCAGATCAAATCTGATATAAAATTAACCATCATGCTTAAATATTCTATCTGCTAAAGTTCTACCAAAAAAAAAAAAGTAAAGGCAGGGAATAAAGGGTTTTTTCCTCATTTAAAATAATTAACGTGCATAATCATCTCAGTTCTCTCCACCTCCATACAATGAATCAGTACTCTTTTAAAATAAGAAACACGGTGCTAGAAATGTGTGCATTTAGAAGCATCAAACTCTGGTGAAGGAGCTCATCTAACAGGAAGAAATTAAGTGTGGGTGTTCTCTCCTCTTAACCCATTATGTTTCCTCATTATTACCTTCACATGCACACTTGACTCACTGGATAAGAAACAACTTTTCCACATTTCCCTACCTTCTTTAAAATACATAAATTAATGAGCAGCTGGTGAAGCTGAAATGTGCCTGTGAATCTGAAGACTACTGAAATGTGAAGTCATATTCTGAAGGAGGAAAAAAGTGCTATGTCAGGAACCAGTATTTTAAATGTGACAGCATGTGTCAGAAACTTGTCCTGTTTGAAAAAACACGTCCTCTCCTCCCTAACATTCTTCTAAATAGACTTAACAAAGTCTAACATATTCAAAAACCACTTTAAAATCTAATGTTTTGCTAATGTGGGTCCCGATCCTGAAAATAATCTGCAGTATCTCTTGTTTGAGAGTTGTATTATGAGTAAAATCAATTCATCTAACTGTTACCTAAAGGCATGTGTTTGTAGAACTGACATCTTTTATCATGTAGGTAACATTATGTATGTGGATGTCTTTACTGATTTGTGTAGGACTACATAATTGTCAAGAATAATGCAAATACACTAAGAGACTGTAGATTCTAGTCTTCAGTTGCACATGCTGCTGCATGACAATCAGAAAAAAAAAAAAAAAGCATTTCTGTACATTTTCATTTCATTTTTTCTAACAAGCTTTGATTTTCTTTCCATTCTCTTTGTCTTTACGTTTCAGGAATATTCTAAAAAATAACTTTTATTAGCAGAAATATTTAATGAAGTATTCATAAAATGAGAGATCATTGAAGACAAAAATTTTGAAATATTTTAAACATTTTTTTAATTAGAATTAATTTTTTATCTAAAATTTCTTAATATACCCAACAAGTAACTTTGTTTACTTATATTAAGAAAGTTTGTGCTTGTATCAGAAACCTGATTTTAAAAATCATACTAATATAATTAAGCAACAGTGTTCAGTCACAACATTAAAATTATGTATTTAGAAATCCAATGCTTAAAAGAGATGCTCTGAAATAAGATAGTTGAGATATAGAGAAATATTTGGTGATTTTCTCAGAGGAAAAATTTTGGGTAAAAAACCCTAGAAAATGCTGACAATTCACCAGTTTTTAAAGGTTTAGTTTGAGACACTTACTCTTTTCTCCCTAGGCCTGTTCTCCTTTGTCCACATAACAAAAGCAAAGTCTGCAGGGTTTTTTTTTCTAATTTTTCTATGCTTTTAAGTGTTCTAGTAAAAGCTATTTTGTTAAGCCCAAAGTTTTGCTCCAGTATCAGGTAGAATAAAATGAAGGCAACTCACAAATTTGGTTTTGCCTACAGAATACATCTGATGATCATGTACCATTCTGCATTGTGATGAAATTTTGGAAAATATTTCATTGACCACCAGACTTAATGCATATGCAAACACATACCTAGCAGCATTTGCTATGAGTCTCAGGGCAAGAGTGTAAAAGTTATCAGTACTACTTAGAACAACTGGATTTTAGGAAAGTATTTCCACTAATTATCCTCTCTGTTCTCCTCCGCTCATTTCTAGAATAGATCTCACAAGTCTGTCTCCTGTAAATGGATAATTGTCACCTTTAATTTATAGAAAGTAGGCAGTAGGAGAGCTCCACATGCAAGTTATCAACAAGAAACTGGTTATATCATAACAAAAGAGCAACAGTGATTAACAGGGCTTATTTCCTCAAAAGCAAAATTCATACTCATGGATGAAATCTTTTGTATCTGCCTGGTACATATATCTTGGATCTTTGTGACGGTGCTTCCTTCAAACTGAAAGTGCTTTCCCAGTTCCACTAGGTGTACTATGTAATACAAGAGCGCTGTCTATACACATAATTATCAGTTCTTGAGGAAAACAAGCCCAAAAGTATTTTCTGACTTTCTGCTGATAAATATGACTGATGAAATGAATGTCTCAGAACTGCCAGGTTTGTTTATGGTCTCTGAAAATTTAAGCCAACATGAAAGAAATCATGTTTTCAAACAGTACTGTTCTCTGTAGGCTGATACCCCAATTTATTAAACTCTAATCCTTGGGTCCTAGGTTCAAGCGTTACTTCTGCTCATCAGTCACCACTTGTTTCTTGAACTAAACAACACATATGTAATTCTCAACTTGACTAGAATTAGCTCCCAAAAGGAAAAAAAAAAAAAAAAAAGTTTTGAGTACTTCTGACTAGCTTCTAAATTGGAAACACCTGTAAGAGTTCTATCTTTCCTGACATAAATTAGTGACAAAGAGTTCATGTAAGAGGTGCAGACAGAAAAATAAAATAGTGTAATAAGTATTTCAGGTAACAGAAAAAGGATTTCTGCAGCTGGGTAGGTATAATAGACAAGAATATGTGACCTCAGCCTGTTGTCTTCCTACAACACCAAAATAGATGCTTGATACTCCTGTTGTGTTAACCAGAAAATGACTGCCTGAAGCAAGATCAAATGTCTCATTAGCACTTATAATCACTTCCATAAGATGAAAACAGATGAAAGAAGAAAGGATAAAATTCAAACAGTAGAGTGAAAAAAATGGATCCCTTTTGTTCTGTGATATGCTTTCTCCCTCAGGTGGGGCCTCCCTCATAATTAACCTGAGGTCAACAGACAAAGTCATTACAAACAGAGTTCCAGAAAACCTAATTCCACTTTTCATAGTGTTCATAAATACCATGGAAGGTTCTTTGTATAACCATCAGTAATTTTGCTAAAGCATAAAATTTCTCCCTGAGCAAAGTTTTAATAAATTTATTACTTCCTTCCATCTGATGACAACACTTTTTAGCCAATCTCTCACTTCCAGAAATTATTTCTATCTCATGTTTTCAATGAGAAAAAAATCTGCCTCAATCATTGGAAAAGCAATATTCTTCCAGAATTCTAGAAATCCACCTTGATTTTAGCTCATCAGGGAAGTTATCCCATAATTTATCCTAGCCTATGGGCTGTGCTAGCCTATGAGATGGTTGTTGATGATGCATGAAGAATAATATTGACTCGTGTTTCAGTTGCATAAATTTTATACATGGATAGACCTACCAAGGCACTCAATACATGGAGTTAGGGATAGCTACATGCAGTTGCTTTGCTTCATACAATGACTTTGGCTCACGTATTCAAGATCAGAATGCTAAAAATAATTTCTTTTAACAAGTGATGCTAAAGAGTTGGCAGCTACAGTACTCACTCTTCATGTACAACATTTTAAAGACTGACAGATCCATTTTTCAGAAAGGACAAGAAAACTGATAAATTGAAGAGTATGTTGAGTGATGCCAGATGATGTTAAGATATTTTTTCCATACCTGTGTTTTTCTCAACTACAACATCCATTATTTAGTGAGAAAGCAAATTCTGTTCAATATAACAGTATTACTTACAGAAAAGTACAGAGCTCAGAACAGTGTCCTGTTATAAGATATCAGAGTTGTATAAATCAAGAATCTCTTCCCTTCTCATTTGTTATGGTTTAGTAACACACAATATGTTTAGACAAATCATAGAGTCACAGAATCATAGAATCATTAAGGCTGGAAAAGAACTCCAATATCATCAAGTCCAACCTTCTACCCAACACCTCCATGACCACTAGACCATGTCCTGAAGTGCCACATCCAGCCATTTTTTAAACACCTTGAGGGATGGTACATTTTCAGTGTTTAGATTGATGATATTACTTCATATCCACAAATATAACTTGAATCTACTGCCATGAAAATTTAAAAGTACTATGTATTTGGACCTAATTGCATTAAGAACAGGAAACATCAGAAACAGTTTGAGTACTGGTATTTCCTTGCAATTTTCTTAGCCTCCACTTAAAAAAAACCCCAAACAAATAAATAAATAAAACCTGAAATGTCTACAATAGAAGGAGGATCACAAGAAAGAACTATGAAAATCCAAGTAAGATATTTGTATTTAAGGATAAAGCTAGCTGGGTGCAAAAGAGGATAACTTTCTTCATATATGATTCCCTAATCGAAGGTGGTATTTACATCTAAGTTTTTTATATTAGTTCTGAAGCTCATTTTGTCTCCCTTAGAAAAACAAATGAACAAAGAAGCCAATCCTTTGTAGAGGCTAAAGCAGGAGCTGAATGTCTGACAGAGGAATGGAAACTTGGAATCAAATTCCTTCATACTTATTTGCTCAGTGTTATGAGTGATTTATGAACATAATGAGCTTCCACAGGAACTGGATAGCACCTGACTAAAAAATTCTTTATGGTCCAGTGGGTAGATAGTAACTTCTGGCTTCATACTAACACCTGAACATAACTGATATCATCACAGGAAAGTTTCTTTTTGGCAGAGTTTTAAGAATTGACTCGTAAATGATAAAAGCATGAGCATTCTCTGTGAAGAAAATGCTACTGTAATATTTACTTTGGCACATATATTTTGGTGACACCAGGTAAGCACTGTCTTCTGATGTGGACCAAATAAAATGCTAATGACATGTGGGGTGACAAGTAATAGAACTGTGTGAAAGTGACTGCATTTACTTTACTGAGTATTTACAATGTAAATCCCAAAATTACACAACATTTGAACTGGTTGGTGTCATTTAGCAGCAGCTGTGAAAAATGCCCCAAACTGATCAAAGTGCTGCAGAAAATGCACGACAGGTTCCCTGGAAGGTTGATGCTTTGCTAGTTTCCCACTTGGATGTATTGCTTCTGATCAAGGGACAAATGTAATGCCTTTAAATGGTGGGGTAACAGCAGGATTGCACATGAAAATTAGAGAGTTGATTTCCAACTTCTCCCATAATATTATCAGCTAAAACTCACTGAAATGACAACTATCTAATATTAATTAGTGGGGTTTTTTCAGCTTTCTAAAGAGCCAGTTGCTCTTAACAGGAACTGAAAGATCAGGTTCTAACTACAGTGACCAGTGCTAAATTTAAGTGATAAAACTGCTGCTCTTTTTCCATAAAGTAACTGCTGACTGAAGAGGGAAATGATGATTTTAAAAGTAACCTTCAAGTAATATTTTCCACTCTCCCTCCAGTATTTACATTTTCTATAACCCCCTCCCTTCCCTGTACAATTCTTCAGAATAGTTCTTCTACCCCCTTCCCTTCCAGCTGTAACAAATGTGGCTTTAATACAGAATTTTCTGTACTCCGTAAGACAACCAAAGTGGAATGTTGATTATCAGCTGGGTTTTATTTTACTTTTTTTTTAACAATTTTTCACACCTCCATTTTATCCTTTCAAATTCTACTTTATGACAAATTGTATATATAGAACAAGAAAATCAAGACAGAGGTGTCCATGAGGCATTAAGCATATACCAGCTTTGCCACTTAGTTCCAGCCTCTACTGAGATATATACAATGCACTTCCAAAAGAAAAATAGTTACTGCTTTTAACTCATTGTAGAACTGACAAACTTAGATATGAAAATCTATGTTGTCGCTTTTGCTATTCCAAGACATTCTATCAACTGCTACTTAAATTCAGCCCATTACAAAGCCCACTGCCCAATCCATTACACAAAACTACACACGCAGACACACAATCTATTTGGTTTGAAGTTGAAGTAGCAAACGCATGTCACTACTGAGATATACCTTAGGCTGTAAAACCAAGACTCTCAGGTTCTTAGGAAACTTGAGTTCAACTATATTCTCAGAAAAGTTCTGCATCTTTCCTCAAATACAGAGAATTAATCTGATTATTAAAAGTATGAATATGTGTTTAACACAAAAAAATAAAAATACAGATACACACCCTCTATGGGAGAATTTTTTTTTTCTCCAAAGAACCTAGGGTCTCATTCTTATGCAGACATATGAAAAAGAACAGTGCTACCTTAACAGAACTAGCAAGAAAAAATACTGACACTGATAAGTATTATAAAATATTACTACCGTACTCTATTTTGGTTCAACAGCAGTATATTACATAGACATAAAATTAACTTAACCAGGAAGGCACCTTTTTCAGAAAATGAGGAAAACAAATTCAGTTTTATAAATAGTATGATCATGAAGTCATTCAAAACAATGGACCTTCCTTTCAACTATAAAAAGTTTCTAGATGTGTCTTTTAATGTAACTTTATAAAACCAGAAAAAAGGAAAAAACAGAAAAGAAAAAAATCCTTTTTCATTGAACATAAGCTATTCATGCTGCTTCTTTTACCTTTAAAAATGTACTATATGCATATAAAGATAAAATTATAGTAAATGGAGATGCACATTGACCAAGAATTAATTATTAACATTCATTATATACACTGGTAAAAGCCACCGGTACTGTGTTTTGCGTGGTTATGTGGATTTTGTCCTCTGGAATTCATTCCTCATATACTTTAGGAAATACAGAAAAATGTGTGGCTACTAATCATCAAGTTTAAATAACCCTGCCCTGCATGAGAATTGCAACCAGGCCCTCCAAAATAAAAACCAAATAAGGAAGGGATGCAGAGGTTCCCCTCCCTCTTTGCCAAATGAATACATTTCTGTGTCCTGTCCAGGCTCAGAGAGAAGGAAGTTGGGTTCAGTTGTCAAAGTGCCAATGTGCGACCCAGGAGAATAGAGCTCCATTGCCTGCTCTTGCACCAATGTCCTGTGTGAACTCAGGCAGCTTGCAGTTCCCTCCCTGCCCCCGACAAACTAGAATAGCATTGTCTTAAAGCTGGCTGTGGCACTGATAAAAATATACAAGGTTGTGAGGTACCCAGAATGTATGAGGAGCAGGGTTGAAGGAATAGCAATGCAATCACTTCTGTTCTTCAGTTCCCTCATAGAAGTATTAAGTGAGGAATATATCTGGAATATTCAAATACACTTTCTCTTTCAGCTTATCCAACTTAAAGCAACATTTATTTTTCAATTTTCCTTACTAGTTCCCCACCAGAGTGTGCAGGCAAAGTGCAAATGAACATGGATAAAACACTCTAGCAGAGCCAAGATCATAGCTTGTTCACTTTTGCTTTTAAACTTGATCAGTCTTCTTATAATGAAGAAAATCACAAATAGAACTGCCTGATTCTAAAAAATTGACCTTTTTTATCTTCAGAAAACAGAGAATGTTGAAGTCTAAGAGTTTGGCATTGTCACATCACTATCTAATATTACCCATCCATTTAACCACTGTTATTAGACAAAAAAATGTTACAGCTGTGACTCTGTTAGGAGTTCTTAAACCAAAATCTTTTCTGAAGCTAGGAATTTTATTTTAAAAATGTATAAAGGAATAGGACTGGGAGGGCAGTAGTGCTGCTTGTACATACCATACACCTGATGGCATCTGTTCTACTGTTCCAGGCAGAATTGCTTTACTGAACTCAATAATTAATACATCTTGCATTTTTGTGATTCTCTCTCTACTTCTACATTGTCTTATTTTCATTTAATGAAAAAGCTAATACCTGATTTATTTAAATGGAACATATTCCTTTAATAAAACTTGGAAATATCATTCTCAAGAAGGTGTCAAAACTAACAGTATTGCCTTGATTAGCATACTACTTTTCATGGGAAGTTGCAAAAAAAGGACAAAATTGCCTAAATAACAAACATTTGAATTAAAATCACTTAGTCTTGATGGAAGCCTATTGTCCTCTAAATATCTGGTTCTCCATTTACCACACCATAGGTCCAGGAAAGAAAAAAAGAAAAAGGATGGAAAGTAGCCATGTCAGTGACCTTGTGTCACTCTCCTAGAGGAAGACGTCTGACAGGTAGATATATGAACAGTTTGTTATTGCAGATTCCAGATCTTGTGATTATCTCTGACTCAACTTCTGGGGTTTTATCTGGAATTCCTGTGACGGGTCAAACAGTGTACTATCCCTTGTCTTTACCCTGTAGTGACCCCAGGTTAAAAATACACCTTACAATAATACATAACAGTTTCCAAAAATTCTGCTCGAATTGAAAAAAATTATGGTGAGCTCCAGACTTTGTCTCAAAATGAAGGCTTCAGTTTATCAGTATGAATTTAACTATACTTTTTATTAGTTTTCACCTTTAGGTGATGTAGTAGGTACATGAAATAAACAAATAAAAAATATCAGTTATATAATCTTTCAAAATATTAGGTGATACCTCCAGGTGGTATATTTTAAAAATATCTTGCTAGAAATGTCTCAGGCCTATGTGATAGGGAAAAATAAGTATTTACATGTAAATCTCTTCTATATGCTTAGAATATATGTTTATTTTTTATTCATTGTAAAATAAGCAAATATAGTATGAATCACTTTCATTAACATTTATAAAGTACTCTAAGATCCTCTGGAAAAAAAATTTGGAGAGAGATTGTTAAAGTTCATCTAAATATTCCTGCTTCTTCATCTAATAACAGGTTATATTTCCTTTCCTTCCTGAAATAATTTAAAAATTCTCCTGACGTCATGTTCTTTGCTAATCATTTTTGCTATATTAGCCATCTTCAAAAGTTTAATTATTTACCTCACCAACTACAAAAACACAGGAACTTTTAAACTTTGAGAGCCATGAATAGGCATGCCACATGTCTGAGCGCATCCTACTAACCTAGGATGAAGTCAGCTATAGCCTTTCTTACAGCAAAAAATAACACACTTTATCCCTCTTCCACATCAGTCTCTTCCTCCTGTACATAGCATAGATGTTCTGGCAGAGAAGATTTGTTGACTTTTTGCTTCCTCCCCATTAATCTTTATCTTCCAACCCCCTGCTATAGCACAATTCTCAATGTAATGTTTCAGGATTTCTCCATTTTCCTATGGGAATAACTTTCCAGCAGACACAGAAAGAAGGAGAGAATTGTGACGCTGCACTAAAACCATGAACAATGCCAATGCTATTGTAGGACTAAGGGAAGAATGGGGGACAAGAGCTCTGCTATTTCTTCTCATGTCTCATGTCTCAACACAAGCACTTAACTTCAGGAAGACAGGACATCTTCTCCTTCAAACTTGGAAGCGAGAACCTAATTTTCTGTGGTTTGCTATATCTCACTCCTGCTCCTGTGCTAAAATTTGTTGCTTCTCAGTAGTACAGGCTCAAGGGAGTTTCTTGAGAGGTGCACAAGTATGAAGAAATACAGCAAAATAAATGGATCTGAAAATCAACAAATATCACTTAATTAGAGTCTGCATTTATCATGTACATATTGTATGTTTTCCAGTTACAGCACTGCACAACCTTTCTATGCAAGGTTGGATATAAGACACATGAAATAAATACATAGAAGGGGTCTACTGCCTAAACAAAGGCATTTGGATGCAGTTGTTGAGTAGATCTCTCTGACAACTTAGATGCTATGTAATATCAATCTTGCCTTCAGCCATCACTCCTGAAGCAGTCAATATTTTCATAAGTATTGTGGCATATCTGCCATCTCCACATGACTGTCTTGGATACCTCAGAGCATCTCAAATGACACTAGATATTTATCTGATCAATTGAGGACTACCCTTCAGAAGTGCATTCTGTGAGCCTTTCAATCAGTGAGAACTCAACAAATATATGACAACCCCAACTTCCTGTACAGGCAATGTACAGCCAACCTCAGACTCAGTGTTTGCATGCTTCCCTGTTGCTATTTGATGAAGCCACCAACAGAGGACAAAAGAATTATGTCCTCACTGCAAAGTTTTAGACTGATACTCCTTATCCTCTCAGATTAGGATATAATTTAAAGATGGAATACATGATAAAGCAGCAATGCATGGAAACAGATACAAGGAAGGTCAGGTCCTTGCACCCTAAACCAGCACTTGCCTTCACTGCTTTCTGGTTTCTCAGTTGCCAAATAGAACAGGTTTTTTTTTTTACTTCCTCTCCATTTTTTCCATACACCTGTGTATTACACTATCTATAGGACAAACAAATTTGAAGGGCAGGAAAGAATTTAATGTATTTAATTTTTGGAAAATACAACTATAACAATTTCTGAATATCAAAGAAACTTGTTTGATTTAGAAGAATGCTCATAACCAAAGTGACAGTATTCCAATTAATGTCTCTTTCCCTGCAAAAAAATGGATTATTATCCAAAATGTTTACAGAAAATGCATTGCTAGATGACCTGTGAAGCTCAATGCAGTGAATATGGCTCTAGAATACATAATTCTGGACTAGCAAACGTTTTCTTCTGACACCATATTTCACTGAAGAAGTTTAAAGAGCTATAATGTCATGGATGTTGACCTAAGTGTAAAAAAAGAAAAAGAAAAAATAGCCTATGAAACAAGTTATCTGACATTTAATGGTGAACCTGTCGTATGAAAGCTTAAAGATGTTAAGATCATTGCTGATAAGGGAAGACCAGAAAACAAAAGGAATAGCCTATGAGCAACAGATTTTAAGCATATAGAAAAAAAAAATCCCTAGCCCCTTTACATCTCAGAAGGGGAGCTGCTTATTTTTAGACATTTTGAGTCCCCACTCAATAGGCCATCACTAGTGTATTGTGGCTCATTCAGAAACATGGATCCACTGCCTAACTAAATGTATTGTTCAATATAAGGATGCTTGATTCTGCTGGCATGTTCCTAACTTCTTTTAAGCTTATAATTTGTTAAATCCATGTGGAGAAACATTCCCACTTGTTAATGCAATCTTCTGATTTTCTGTACCAGTACTACAATTCTGAATTCCATTCACATTGCATGTGCAATGGAACAACTGCTGGACAAATTACGTTTCATGCACAGTCACCTTAAATATATTGACTAAAACAAAATAAGAAAGTATAATGAATTCCATTTTATCACACATAATGACAGATTTCTTTTTTTCTTTCTTTACTTCACTAATAACCTATTGTGCCAATATTATTTTAATGATGAAAGGTGGACTTTTTAAATTACAAAGGAAAAAATTAACAATTATCAGGAAAACAAAGAATTACAAAAAGACTGAGCATAGGGAAGGAAATAGGCCACCATATAAACAATGATAATATGTTTTCTATTTGATAGCATGAGTTACTGGTCTTCCTTCACTCATAAAATGTTCTCTCCAGTTTTGCTCCTTCATACAGAATACCCTAACAGTCTGTTTATGAAAGAAATAACTCAGCTGACATCGCTGCTTCTAAAAATGTCCATAAAGCACATATTTGCATAACTCTGCATGTTTTCAGGTACAAAATATTACAGTTTCTGAATCAAAAAAAAACCACCTAACAAATGCTTAAGACCATTCTTACCCCAGACAATGCCTTCACTGTGGTTGAAATATAAGCAAAAAGTGATGACTTTATAAATTGAAGCATGAAGCATGCACTTTTCCAAAGGTATTCTGTAACAAATACAAATGCAAATAAAAAATAGGGCATTCCCTTATTTTTATAACTTGTACTCTCATCATGTCAAAATGCCTTCTTGCACTGAGGAGCCTGTTGCTACAGGTAATATGCAGATGAAGTAAGAAGTAAGCATATCTCACGTCTGCTTAAGCAAATCAGACTATTCAGAACTAGCTGCATGGAAGCATGAAGTAACTTACCAGCATGACAATGAGAAAGTAAGCTTAAAATGGTGAGTTATATGATAAGAATACCACTAAGGCTTTAAGTCCCATACCTTAGACCTGGCTAGATAAATGCTTTTGCTGTCCATTCGAGAATTCCCTCTGCTTATCTGTTCTTCTCAAACAGCTCACACCAATATTGAAAAAAAAAAGGCCTCATTCTGGTCAATGAGAACATTTAAAGACTTGCTGTACATGGAAAAGAAGTGTTTCATCAGACGATGCCTTTCTTCTTATAAATGGTTGGATCTGTTAATTCAGAGTCACCATTAAGGCCCATAAGAATTGTGAGCTCCCTTTTGTCAAGAGTTTCAAATGAAAGACTAACAGCGTGGATACCTAGACTCTTTTATAGAGATAAATTTGTTGCCTCTCAGTAATATCAGCACAACTGGGTAAAAGACTACGACTATCAGGAGGTACTAAACACCTGCTTCTGAAAAACAAGCTTTTTCAAGGCAAGTCAAAGCTCTGACAACTTACAAGTAATTTTTTCATATTTTACCAAAGTACATCTATGCCTTTAACACAAAGCACAAAACCGAGTCTAAAATTCTGATTGCTTCATAGAACACCAAGAGATACTTAAGCAAATGCATGTGAAATCTATGTTTTGTGAACTAAATTTAACTAAGTGCAGAAAATCTGGAGTGTTTTTGGTTTTGTTTTTTTTACAGTAACAGAATGTAGGTTACGATTAATTTATTAGTCACTCTCCTTTTGCTAACCTACTCCCTACGACATTATAGCCCCCTATATTTTTAGACAGGTGAGGGAGGCTTTAGCTGCACAAGGGATGTTGTAGTTACAAAATAAATCATGAATTCCTTTGTAAAAAACAGACTTAAATATATGTTATCCAACAGAGGAAGAGCAGACAAAATATGTTTTATGCAGGCATCCATTAATCAAAGAAATGCAAGTATTTGGTTAGAAAACTGTCTTACACAGTTCAACAAGGTGAATAGTATTGTCAAACAACACAGGTTGAGCATTTGGCCTGACATCAAAACAATTAATCAGCAATAGTCAGTGGTGCCTTTATTTATATTCAAGACATCTTTTTGAGAAGTCCCATTACTGTTTCCAGGACTATTCAGAGAAGCAGGTACAGTGCAAAGAAAATAGGAATAGATCAGTCTGCTCCTTGCTATCTTGGTTTTTGGTGTGCGATTACCTTAACACTGGAAAACAAAACAAAACAGGACATTTTGCAAGCAGATGATTTCATACTTAAAGGAATAGCTAGCAGTTACAAGATATACATCAGCTCTGCTTGCTCATATTCCTGATGTATCCTTAGGTTCAGTCATATTAGTTTCCCTTACTATTTCTTTGTACTGTAATGTGGTATAGATGCCCAGGTGGTCAGGGTTCCCTGTGCTGACAAATTATAAAAGATATTCTTAATATAAATACATGATGAATGTCAAGAGGTGATAGAAATCCATATGCTATCCAGAGGATAATGTAGCAGTCTTTCCTGAATAGCTCCCATGTTCCACTGTGGCAGAGATTAGATGGAAGTAGAATTTAACCTGCCTGGCAGCAATCCCAAATGAGGCACTCAACAAAAATGTGGCTGTTAAAAATAGGGAATTATACTTACATGTGTGTGTATACTCAGTGGAAAAAAAGAACTTACAGTATGTAATACATACTCTTCAAAAATTATTCATTCATTAAGATGTATTATAGTGTTAACACATTTTCAGGGAACTTTTTCAATGGTTACCTACTTCCCATTAATAATTACCATCACTCTAGTTCACATTTCCTACTTCAAATTATTTTCTTCTGTTCTTGTTCCTGCCAGTTTCTGAGCATCTCCTCTCATCTCCATTGTCTATTTACTATTCTTTTTCCCATAAAAAAAAAAAAATAAATCGTCTTTTCAGCTTGCATTGCTGCAGTTATACAAGTATTAGAGGTGAAAAGATGCTAGATGTATTTGATGTCTGTGCTCAGACTCCTAATTCCCCAATCCTATAACAGATATTCCACAACTTTTAGAACATTGTGGAAAGTCACGTTCCATTTTCAAATTATTTCTTCAGATATAGTCTCTACTAATTGAATTCTTTTTAGGGGAAACACATAAGAATCAGTTCAGATTTCAATTTTGAATCAGAAATGATTCCTGAAAAAACACAAATTGCAGAAACTTGAACACTTTGTGAAATAAATGAAGTTATAAAAAAAAAAAAAAGAAATAAAAAGTAGACATAATTTTTTACATTTTTTTTTCTTTCTGAGAATATCTTTGCCTCAAAATGTCTCCAGTTAAAGTTCCTCAAGACTCTTACATAACACATATACAAAAAAATTTCACAGACATGAAATATATGTAAAGTATATTAAGTGTTGCTGCTTTTTTTAATTTGTTATTCTAGAAGAGGTGACTATAATAGTTAAAAAGAAAAAAAAAAGTTACTACAAATTTAGGTTTATAAAAACAAATGCAAGTGTCCAAAACTTAAAAGAAATTAATCTTTTGAAAACCAATTCTAATCTCCATGTAACTACACAATCTTTTCTAAATATTAAGGTAAATTGTTAAAAATATGTGGCATCAATTCTTACCATTCCTTTAAAACTTGGACCTAATTTTACAATACATAAAATATAAAACTTGGAGAACTGTTCAATGTTGCTTTGATTTAGGTCCTTATCTCACTACCTATTTTATTATTTAGAGTTATCTCTTTCAATTGAGCAAATACAATTTAAATGAAATGCATCTTTGCTCTCACTGGCAGGAGGGAGAAGCAGGACTGTAAGTTTTGTACTCTTGCTTTTTCTTAGTCTTTAGTGAATGAAAGTGCTGTTGTAAAGTATATAGTTAATAGAATAGAATAGAATAGAATAGAATAGAATAGAATAGAATAGAATAGAATAGAATAGAATAGAATAGAATAGAGCAGTCATAAGGGACCTACGATGTTCATCTAGTCCAACTGCCTGACCAATTCAGGGCTGACCAAAAGTCAAAGCACGTTCTTAAGGGCATTGTCCAAATGCCCCTTAGACACTAACTTTCCTTCTCTGTATCATACAAGAATTGTCACACCACCCATAGTATAGTAGGGATTTTCATATGGCAGCTTCTCCCTCTGACCTTTGATTTTTAATGTAAAACTACAGAAGCAAGCCAATAAGAAGGTCTGGCAGAAGAAAGTAGAAGTAACCAAAGCAAGTCATTTTCTTTGTCTAAAAAGGTGGTTAGTTGTTTGGTCCAAACTTGACCTTTCTTATAGTAGTTTCATCTCAGTCTTTCTTTGACACCCATATTGGTTACTGTTTTCTTAATTTCTGTATCTTTCTAGTCTTCCAGACAGAGATGCAGGGGCAATTTGGAGGGGGAGGAAGGAAATGTGCAGCCCTGAGGCTGCTTCCCAGTGTCATCATCAAAAGTATTCACAGTGTTGCAAAGGGCTAACAAGGTCACCATTGATATATTAGACCTAATCCACCAATAAAAACAGAAAATTCTCCTTCTTTGCTTTCAGCAGGAAATTATGGAACCAATGTAACATTTGCTGCCATCACATTGTTCACACTACTGTTTTATGTTATGCATTATCATTCACCCTGTTGATTCAGATTATAAACTCTCTAGAGCTGGGACCATCTGGTATTCTCTGTTTGTAAAGAGCCTAGCACAATAAGGTCTTGTTCTGGGTTGACACACACAATCATAACAAAAACAACCAATAATAACGATATAGTTTTCTCTCATCAGTTGATTTTATTTTTTTTTTTTAATTTAATTTTATTTTATTCCCAGTGGACATTTTGCTGTAATGGAAATATTCAAAACAAAAGGGAAAATGAAAAGACAAGGACATCCTTATGTATGAGGAACAAATTCAGATTATCCTCAATCAAGTCACCTTTTATCCTATCCACTCTGCCAATTCATTTTGGTTTTATGCAGTAATAGCTTTCATATACAGGCAGTACTAAATCAGATATGAGTCTATTTCCTCCATTTTTACATACAAAGCTGGAGACCTATTTAAGCCACATTGAACCCACACTGAAAAATACAGTGATGAGAGTCATTAATTACAGCATAAGGTTAGACAATAATATAATTTTGCTAATTACTCACAGCTTGGGGCCCATTTTTTCAGTACAGCGGACAACAGCATGCATGTAATCCCCATAATAACAATAATGTGATACATCATTAACCCTATTTTTTTATTTCTTAATTTTTATAATACCAATAACAAAGATCATTAACCTCTGTTCTGTTTAACATCTAATCAGCCATTTTAGTTAAATAAATATAATAGAAAACATTAAATATCATTTTGTTTAGCTAGATTTCCTCTCAGGAGGGGAATTTTTCCTAATGTTGAATTAATGCCAGTTTAACCAACAAGTGTCAAAACATCAGTGGCAACATGGAAAAAGATCCATTGCAACACACAGCTTTAAACAACTCTGTTTAATCTTCACTATTCAATAAACAGTTTCTTAAAAAAAAGGTAAATTTTCTGTTGAAATATATACTGAATATATTTGATAAATTTTGCATTTGATCATTCTGTTACCTTCTGGGCTTCAAACATTGCTTAGATTTGGTTATTATAGACGTAAAGTTTTGGTTCAGTCCTATATTTCAGCCTTTCATTAGAAGGATGGGAATAAAATCTATCTCTGTTAGTGAAGGTAAGCTGAGTTAAGAAGAGGAAAAAGAAAAAGAATATATTACTGCTGAGAAGAATTCGTTGTGTATAAATGTCCCAAGGAGCAATGCAATAATACAAGTGAAGCCATATAACCAATATTTGAATCACCATTTCTAATGAGTTATAAAAGATAAATTACCAAAATGATGATATATTAGTAAGAAAAAGGCATGGCTACTGAAATGTGCTTGCTTATTCAGTTAGAACGGTAGCATTGAGTAAGACCTTGCTTTTTTATGTGAGTACCATAACAAGAAAATAGGAAGATGTAAGCTACAACAGGGATGAAATTATGTATATTTTTGAAATTACCACCAAAAGTGTACTGAAAAAAAGATCAGAGGAGTTCTGAAGATTACTGATGGAAGTGGGGGACCTCAAGTCTTTCCCTGTATTTCTTTATTTATGTATGAGTGTTGGAAGACAGATCATCTTTTAGGGTGATGTCAAGTAAGGATCGATAATCAGTAGATTAGAAGAGAGCATCTGTGAAGCCTACACATTTAATAAAAGGGTTACAGGATATTACTTATTTAGAAATGATCCAACAGGAATATGTACTCATTCATCATTCTAAGGCCACAGAGAGTTCCCAAATGCTCACATCTTTGGGAACATGCTGATGTTAAAATCCTATTTGATTTTTGAAAAAAAATCTCTTGGCTCTGTATGTGTTACCTCTCTGCTTTAAATTAAATATATTGATTTTTTTCACACTGCTGTGGAACTCCTGTAGTATTTATTCCATATTAGAAACTACCAGTCTTCTTCCACACAAATTAAGCATCTAGAAAGTAAAAAGCAGTTATAAAAAGTCACAGTTAGAGCAGAATAAAAAAGAGCATCAGGGATTACGAAGCAAATATTTTGAGCTACATTCTGCTGTATTTAAGAATACTAAAGGCAACACCTAAGTTTGAATTAAGAGATGAAAAACAAAATAAAGACTTGCTTATTTGTCTACATTTCTTGAATTTAAGAGGACTTGAAATTAATTTCAGTCTAACTTGAAATACTTTGACTGCAACTTGTGTGCATATTCTAAAGAATTTAATGTAAGATTTTAGAGTAGGAAGGACAACATTTTTAATTATAGCAACATAACAAGCCATTGATTTAATTAGACCTTATCAAGATAGCTTATTAGTAAGTGTCACAAATGCTTAAAGTGATACAAATCTTACAAGAAAGGATATAGAAGATAGATATCCTCTCTAACTCAAAGATCCTTAGTTCAAGCTGCCATTCAAAAATGTCATTCTGCTCTCACTGAAGAAGAGTCCTATTCAGGGTGATACTGCTATGCCCTTATATTATATTAAAAATATCATATTCCTCTACTGCAACTCCTTGGTCCAAAATGTTTTCGCAATCATAAAAACTGCATTCTTACCTTTACCACACAATTGAAAATACACATGGCATTCTTCAAAATCAGCATGAAACTACATTTAGGGGATTATTAAGAAAATATTTATTTAGGAAGAATAAAGAATTACAACTTTCAAGTGTATTTCTAAAACCTGAAAGATGTGGGTAATGTCTATTTTTCTTGTGGATGGGATTCTCCCAACTCCAACAGATTATCACTTTTGCACGGAAAATGGACAATCCAGATTTTCAGCAGGTATAGTAATTGATTAATTATTTTAAACAAACACTGTCATAGGGAAGAATAATTGTTCTTCTGCTACTTTATCTACAATGTAACTTACCCCCATGTAAGGAGACAACCAATTTAGAAGTCATCAAACACCTGGAAGATAATTTTACATTACTAATATACTGAGACAAATAGGAGCTGCTTCCTGAACGAGAAAGATTCTAAAGGAATTTTATGTTAAATCCTGGGACATAACTTTATGTGCAGCCATTCATTCTGTGCTAACCATTATCCACTATCCCATTACTCCACACAGCAACTACACTGAAAAAAAAATCAAGCTACAAGAAAGCTCAAGGACAGTTGTGCACCTTGTCTGCTCCTCCTTTCCTGTTTTTAAAAAGAAAGAGCTGCCATGTTCCTCTTCAACTAGACAGTTTTTATTGTGGGTTTTGGCTTTTTGAACAGCTTTTAGGAAAAGACTAAATAGCATTTATATTACAGACTAAACTACATGTAAAGAAAATGTTTAATTCAAATCTTATTAGGAGAAATGCAAGAACAAGAGTACTTACTGAACAAGATGAACAAAGATAAGGTAAACCTCAGTAGTTTTGTAAGAATCTAAATACTAACCAAGTATTATGAGTTTAGTTGTTGGGTTGGGAATTTTTTTTTTTTTTTTTTTGGCTTGTTGATTCAGTATTTTTCTGCAGCATCATAGTCTCTAACCCTTGTATTTTAAGAGAAGATTATGAACACCTGTCTGAGTGAAGAGTGGTTTGGAATGCTGTGTTTATATTGTATTTCAAAGAAAGAAGAAAGGATTAGGAGTGGCCTGTGACTTAATACAATCCAAATCTCTATCCATCAGCATTATTAATGTGACAAACCAAAGGCAACAAAGCCTTTACAATTGGTATAATTTAATTAATCTCTTTCCCTTGTAAAAATATCTGTTGCAAGATTTTTTCTGAAAAGTAGAATTTATTAATAAAAGGAAATTCCAAGTGTTCCTTAGGCTAAAATGCTGTCAAAAACAGAAAAAAAAAATTTATATGTTACATATGCATTAATTAGAAAATCCTTTAAATAAAAAACCATAAAAAATAAAAGCAGGATGTAAACCATATCTTAGGAAAAAAAAAAAAAAGCAAAGCATCAAGTTTTAAAACAAAATTATTGTTATAACTATGTGGTTGATCCTCAGTGCTAAGGAGCACACTTAAAAAAATTACTTATACATTAAATTATGAAATAAACCTCCAAAAAGGGCATAATTAAGCATGAAGAGAACTTGTCTAAATAGTTCTCTGAATGAACCAGTACTCATCAGTTGAGTTAATGAATGTGGATATGTATCTCTGTACTTGCAAGCAGTAACCATTTTTTTCTCTTATCCTGGGAAGTATCACTCTTTGTATCAGTTCTCTCAAGGAAAAAAAGACAGTAAGTGGTTATGCGTATATGCTAAGTGCAATTTGCTTTGTTTACACATAACCATCTGTCCTGGAACAGAGATGCACTCAGACTGTTTAGACTATTTTTTAACAGGAATTATAAGATGACATAAATGGCCAGTTTCTTAAGACACAGACTCAACATCCAGATCAAACCCAAATGCTTACAGGATTCTATCTGTGGAAGATACTGCACAAAAAAAGTTACAACTACATAGCATTTCTTCATGATCCTGTTTGCTCAATTATTTTGAAACAATGTGTAGCAATCACAAGATATATTATATGCTACCAGAGGAGTCTAGTTTGGCATTAAGTGGGCTTATCTTCTTTATCTAGACTGCTCCACCCAGTAAGCCATATTCTGTGTAAAGAATACTCAGCCTCTGCATTTCCTTTCTTTTACTTGGATGTGCCCTTTACACATAGAACAAAGCTTAAAAGCTGGTGTAATCGGACTGCCTACCTAGCATAAAAACTGTATCCTTGGTTTCCAAAATAAGGGCAAATAGAAGTCAAGCAACACCTCTGCATGACCTTCCTATTGTAAAATAAAACACAAAATGCTGAGAAGAAAACTATGTGCATCAATTATCATAGAAGATTCAGGAATATTATAAAGCATTGATACCATGTTTATTTTAGGAGGTACATTGTCTCATATTTAACAGAAAAGTTAGGAAAATACTATATTCATACCAATAAACAAAAGTGTTTGTAAAAAAAAAGTAGCTAGTGTTAGCAAAAATTGGCTTATTTGATAAATGATTGCATACTTGCTGAGGAGAGGAAAACATTGAAAGCGAATGGAAACAAGTGGGGGAGTCACAGTGATAGAAGATGCAGTAAACACCATTTTTATCACCAAGTGCTTAAATAACTTGTAGCAAAGGCAGGAGTAGAATTTAAGGGTTTATTATAAGCACTATTCCTATTATTATTTTCATTCAGTAGAAGAATATAAACAAAAGAAACACATCATACATTCTAAATCTCTGAAAACACTATAAACCTAGCTGACTATTTACACAGGAGAAATAAAATGTTACTTGGACTTCTTTTGTTGTTCAGATTGTGTAAGAAAAGTATGTAATCAGGTATTTTCCATGTGATTTTTTGTTTGTTTGTTTGTTTTTATTTGCCTACTGTCTTATTAAATTCTTAGGTTAGTTACTTGAGCATTTGGCCTGAATGAACCACAACTGCTGAGGTTTAATATTTTCTTTGTGGGCAATAAATCACTTTCCATGTATTTCACTAAGGATAACCTCTCATGCATACCTTTGAAAGGATCACTTTCCAGAGCTGGGTATAAAATTATTCACTTTCTTCAAAAATCTATGTAGATTTATGAATCTGCTTGCCTGTAATTCAATCACTTTCTACTGTGTAATCCTTAAAATCTCAATATACAAAACTATGTTGTGACATTCATTCTTTTCAAGGTAGATTACCTTTTTCATGCATAATAGTAATCCTGCAGATCTGCTGGTCTTCCATCTCGGCCCTTTAATAAAACAGTAGTATCTTCTCAAGCAAAGATCTGCCTTTTTTAATGGCACTAATGAACATAGAGTAAAATAAGTTCATTCTCTTTTTTTGCCTGTGGAAGTTTACTATATATGTAACATCCTTAATTTTGTTTATGTGAGTTATGATACAAAAGTTACCTTTGTATTTCTTATTTACTTCATCAGTCTTGTATTTCTGTCTTGAACAGACTGCAGATAGCTACAGTGTATTTTATAGTAATGAATTTTTATTGAAATTTATAAACTTGGAAAATTTCAGTTCACTTAAGCTAGAAAATGAAAACTCTTCTTATTAAATTCTTCTGAACAAATTTAATAAGGCTGTCTCCAAAACTTCTTTTATTTTGGGAGGGTAAGCAATACAGGAAACCTACCTAAGGATTCTTACATTCTCCTCCCCAAAAGAGAGATGAGAGTTATTTTTCTAAATTATTTTATCATTTTTCTAGTTATTACTTTCAATTCTATTATTATTATTCGAATTAATAAATATGAGCAATTTCCTAGAATTTGTGTGGGTTTAAGTTTCCCATCAGTAACCTGTATTAAATCTGTATTGTCCAACAAGAGGACAGAGATTGAGATCTACCTCATTATTGTATTCAGTTTTAAGTTTATGCATTCTCAGTAGTCACAAGGCTTTTGTTTGTACTGTTTGCACAAATGCCGCATGGTTCTCTTTCATGTAATACCTTGAAGAAAAAAGAGGCTCACTTAATCTTGGTCTGTAGAGTCCATACTAGTTTGAAACCTGTCACTCATAGTTACTCAAGTTATAAATATTTTTTGGTTGTTGGAAGAAAATTAGAAGAATTGCTTTATGTCTAATTATAGGAAAGATAAAACAGAGTTGATTTTGATGAATCTTCAAGGTCTTATTCAAACAAATTTAATTAACTGCAGTATTTACCTAGCAACTTCATGAGAACAGACTTCATGTGAGATTTCTGGTGGTCCTTGAGCCAATGTACATACAAGAGTGCAAGATCAGCCCTTTTAATTTTACCTTGGCCCTTGACTCAGAGAACCAAGGAGAACCAGGAAGTGCTGAGGAAGAAGATAATAGGAAATATTTTTAAAGCTTTTGACAAGTTCACTTCTCTTTTGGTTTGAATTCTGGGCAATGGTTCAGATCATCTCTTATTTTAGCCAAATCTGGAGGCCAATCCTCTGCCACTTCTGTTCAACCTCTGGCCTTTCTTCCTGTCCCACAGTCCCCAGTTCACACACTACCTGCGAACCTATTTTGACAGCTGTATTTTCCCAACAGGAAAATACTTTACACATACGTGGTAATTTCAGAGCAAGTACATGCAGCTCCCTCCCTTACCTCAGTATGCCTCCCCTTCTATACAGTTATGCTTCTACAGGCTAAACCTAGGAAAGTCTCTGACCACTCAACACTTAATTTTATTCCCCTTATAATTATAGACAGCACATACACTCATTGCTGCAGAAATAAACTGAAGACAAAAAGTGTATCTAATTATTTTTGTATGTTGCTTAAACTTTTAATGTATTACCTTGGGTGCATCTTGGAGTCAGGGAAAGGAAGTTAAAAAAAGCCCAGGGTTTTCCTTTTGGAAATATCTTCCAAAGGTTTTAGCTTTTGGTGTAAAATAAAAAGATGTTATTGCAAAAGTGGTGGGAAGTGAGCAGGGATTTTAATTTACTTTCATGTTGCTTCCCCACTAAGTTCAATCTAAGGTGAAACATCGTGTTGATGTCAAATTTTGCTTCAAGCAAAACAATAGAGGAGCTCTAAAATTAATGTAGGTGTCCAGTCAGAGGCCTTATACAGCCATTAACGGCACTGCCAGCTTGAGATAATGCATTATAAGCATGAAAAATTCAACAGTAATTGCTGTGTTCTGATCTCTCTCCCTTTTTCTTACTTTGTTTTCTACAGAATCTGCTGCACATTCCCAAACTGGTCTTTCTGCTAGTTTACCCCACAGAAATGCACTGGATCTGGATCATTATGACTAATGAAATTGCTGAGAAGCAATTTTTTTTATCAAAATATAATGCCACTCTAGAACTTTCACCACACATTAGGATTGTGTAACAAGGGCTTATGGTTGCCTGAGGCATAACTTTGATTCAGCATCTCTCCATCTTTAGCCACCTAGTTCAATGCCTTGTTGTAAGATGAGCTGAATACTGAAATTCAGTGCTACTGAGAGATGAATGTCATTTTATAGCTTTATATTGTAAAATTATTACATCTTTTGTTATCATCTATTATCTTGCAAAAAAAAATAAAAAAGGTCTCTGAGCCCATTTAGAACATAAAACCAAATTATAACAGCACTAAGGCACGGCGTGCTGAGTTAAAATGAGCTGCTGTTAATGCCGTTCTCTGAATTCCACAGTAAATTTGCAACCCACACGTTATGGTTTAAGATTCAAACCTGTGGACACAATTATGGTTGACCAGTAGGCTTTTTGTCTGACAAATGACTTGGCTGACTTAGAAATCAGATATTATAGCCTCCAGAGGACAACATACTCTTATCCATGAGCTTTCAGCTCTTGGAAATTTCACATACAGTTTTCACAAAAGAAACACCTGAGGTGTATCAATGCTTCATGTAATTAAATCTTTCACAAGAGCAAGAAAAATATAATTCTTTTATTCAGAACACAGGTATACATAAAAACACATTTAATTTCAAGTCAATGGGTTTGCCTCACATCAGCACTTACAGGATTAAAGACAGGAATAGTTTGGCTCCCTTGAATGTATTGTCATCATTATCAATTCCTGCAGTCTCACAATAAGTTTTCAATAAATTTAAGATTAACTATTATTTTCTCACCTATAAATAAAATATAATCATCTTAAAAATCAATGAAGGGAAAACCATCAGATCCATTAACCTGACTAAGAATTCCTTCAGGCCAATAATATGAACTGCAGTGCACTGGATCTTTCATTTTATTGAGCTATATCTCTTTGTACGGCAACCAGCAGGGAAAAAAAAAATCAAATATAAAATCAAAGACTATGGGGTTTTTTTGTTCTGGAAACCAGGGAGGTAGGGAATGAATATTCTTTTATGCCTGAGGTTAATTTTTTTCACCTTAATTTGCAATCAGACAAAATATAAAAAGATATTGCCCTAGGAAAGAAGCAGCTTTATTACCAGCCCAACTATTTTCTGTACTTTTTATCACTTTTAAATCCTTTGTTTTTTAATTCACCTCCATAACCTTGCAACATTATGAACATGTTTACTTGTCTTTGCTGACTGTCAACCAATACCATCTGCTCTTTGGAGCCTTAAAAATAGTAACATATATATGGGTCAAAACTTCAGTCTCTAGATAACCATGTCGTAGATCCAGGTGATTCATTTTTCCGCAAACTTCATCTTACCCAGGAGCAGACTTTTTCTCCGTCTTTCCCTAGTGAACGTTCCTCATAAAGCATGAAATTAACAAAAATGCAATCTTACAAAAAAAACAGTGTTTCATAGACAACCCATGTCAACTAACAGAAGGGCTTGTTAGTGAGCTGCCTTGTTTGAACTTCATCCAAAGGCATTTCTATTCTCTTTCATAAACAGAAGTGGTTCAAGCCATAAAACTGTGAAACTGAGACAAACCAACAGGGTTCTTTTTCTTTTTTCCATGAAAGAAAAGAAAAATAGTAAAATTACCTTCTGCTTTCAGTACATCTTGGCAGTGTTACTTCCCTTAAATACTGTTCCTGTCTGTGAGCTGGGATTCTACATATACTTCCCTTCATGACCTACACTTTCAAGCTGATTCACCCTAAACCATAAAGGATATTTTGATGAGCTAATTAACAGGATGATAATATCATATGCTATAGTGATCTATGTCAAACTGAGATTACATGGAAAACACCAATTTTAAAAAAGTCTAGGAAAATTATACAGGTAAGCACTGTTTCAGCTTTGATTCAGTATGCATAAATTGCATATACGTACCCACTATGATAATCCCTTATGCATTTTTTAAAGAAGGCCAACTGCAGAGAATGGATAATGTTTACTTAATAATAACAAAAATTCCTTATTTTCTGCTGCTCTTATTATTCCATGTCTCACAGAGGCCTTGCATACAGCACACAATTAAGTTCTACTTCAAGATAAAATTATTTGCTTTACTATTTGTTTAGTACTACAATGTCTAATAATTTTCCTTTTTTTTTTATAATAGTTAAAGAGAGGTAAGAATACCATTTTACAAATCAAACTGAGCAACACAAAAGCAATAATTTTCAGTGGTAGGACACGATTTTTTCAAAGTATTCAGCATGTGATAGAACCTGATAGATTCAAAGCACAGTCTTCATGTACTGACAGTCAGTTTTAAAGGTTTCAAAATAAGCATACAAAAATTTGGGATAACTACTAGTACAGAAAAACCCCCAAAACAACACTGGTAATGGTCTGTTAATGATTTGTTAAACAGTCCATTGCTTATTACGTATTAAAGCCAGGATTAAACTCTACATCGCTATAGAAGCATCAAATTGCCTTGACAACAGAAACTACCTTTTTATTTATGTGCTATCCTGACGATTAATTACATGCTTTTTTACTTATGAACAGGTGAATCAAGGGTCCTTCAAACAGTTGTATCCTTAACTACATAGCCTTACTTCTTTCACACAACAGATCCATTCTAGCCATTGAAGAGGCAAGACTTGGTGGAATAACCTATAATTTAAGATCTGTAACATGACTTAATCGAAGCTTACTTATGTAATCTAATCTGTCATTTCTTAACTTCTGGATATATTAAATTGTACTCTTAAATTCTGTCATTTAACCCTTTGATATGTAATTTCCCACCTTTTTTTTTTTTTAAGTCATTAGCATAGTTTACATCTTTAGAATTCCCATACATTTTGGCTAAGAGTAGTGGATTATAAAGATAGGTTAACATCTCTCATACAAAACAGCAGTAGAAAGAGGTGACTTTGAAAGATATTCAGTAAAAGCAGAAAATGTTATGACTAAGGAACAGTGAGTTCCATACCCCTAGGAAATAGAAAGTGCCAGTGCAGTGACTCCCTACTGCTCATCCATGTCACTGGTAATCTATGCAGATTCTGAATAATCCATAAAATTATTTTTAAAATTTCTTTATATAACACAAGCACACAGGGACACAAATAATCAAGTCTACCACCAGAGAAACTTACAAACCTGGTGAAAACAAAATTAACATACTTTCCACCACATGCTGAAAGAGCAAGTCTTACGCTAGTAAAATGGTAATATTACTTTTCTTGAGTATAGCCTTGAGATTTCCAGGAAAACATTACAGAGGTCTTTACAGTAAGCTGAGAGAGGCTGAATGAATTATTTTCTAATGAATGTGTGAGAAGATGTTTTGTTTGGTTGGGCTTTTTTTTCCTGGACATGCTGGAAAACTATGAGAGGAAACTGGAGGTCCAGTAATTTGCCAATAGGTCTAATTTGAATTCAATCTATAGTACTTGTTTCATCTCATAATTTATTTTTTAATTAATTTCTCTGACATATTGCCTCCTAAAAGGGCACTTAATGTACTATAAGAAATCAAACTTTTGTTCACAAAATGCTAATTTGTTCTGTATCAAACAAAACAAAGCTCTCATTTAAGGACTTCAATATGTCAGAAAGGAGAAGTACTGCTCTCATTTCTGTATCTTATTTTGCTTCCTCTGGATCTGAAAGTGCCTTGTTACAGAAACATTTCCCCCACAACACCAATACACCAATGCAATTTCAACCTAGTTCATTCAAGTCAATTCCTGAAGTTATTCTGGATTCATACTGACATGACTCAAAGTAGATGTGGCTTCTTGCTCCAAAGGATGGCTTCCATTTTATTTTTTTACTCATTACACTGGTTATTCATCTACTGTTTGAAAAACATGATATTATTTCCAGTCCATTCCTCTACAACTCTAAGATGGCTCTCAACATCAGTGTTATTGTTTGTATCTCTTTCTTCCTCTTGTTATAACAGGTCTACCCTATTTGATTTGTACTAAATCTGATGAAGCTGCACTGTTGTACTGAGTTAATATTTTTCTAAAGAAAGTATGAACATTTGAAGTGTTCAGGGTACTTATTTAGCCAGAGAACTCATCTTGTAACATACGGTTTGTAGTGATCTCCTGCTGTTTTGCCCGTTACGTGAGCAGAGTTGACCGAAGCTGAAAGAGGTTGAGGGACTTCCCCAAAAATCACATCATAAACAGCCAACCAGATTAGAAGTTCAAAATAAAGATCCTCTTGCCTTTGAATTGTCTCTAACCACTGGACCATATGGTTTTCTTTCTCAGTAGTGTTTTAAGTGAGTTGTTTCTGGGTTTTCTCTGTTTTGTCCTTTCTCGGATTATTTGTTTTGTTTTTCCTGAAGAATGACTAGTGAAATGAAACTGTGCTGAAATTTTCTCTTTGGACCTTAAATTATGTGTGCTGAACAAAGTCAAAAACATTTCATTTAACAGTGGCATAAAGTAAAATAAATGCCCAGTTATTAAGCAGCATGAAGAAAAAAACTTATTCTAAAAAATACTTAACAATCCACAAATGTTTGGAAATATGTATATGATTATCTTATTTCACACAAATTCAATGGTCTATATACAAATCTTGCAAGGCATTCTTACTTACAAGGGGAAGGTCCTCATACTTCAGTTGTATTTCTACAGTGAAAAAGGACTGGTGAACACAAAGATGGGAGGCAGGGAACTGGTGAGAGATTTTCATCTGATTTTATTTTTATTTCTTTCAAATTATTATTTTTGTTCTTAAATTATAATTCTATTTTCTAAAACAAGATTAACACAGAATCACAGAATCACAGTATGTCAGGGGCTGGAAGGGACCTTGAAAGCTCATCCAGTCCAACCCCCCTGCCAGAGCAGGATCACCTATAGCAGATCACACAGGAAGGCGTCCAGGGGGGTTTTGAATAGATCCAGAGAGGGAGACTCCACAACCCCCCTGGGCAGCCTGTTCCAGTGTCTGTCACCCTCACAGTGAAAAAATTCCTC
>JANIJG010021613.1:0-34996 GCA_024611175.1 Megaceryle torquata
GCTTTAGACTGGATATTATAAAAAAGTTCTTTAATCTGAGGGTGATAGACACTGGAATGGGCTGCCCAGAGAGGTATTGGAGGCCCCATCCCTGGAGTCATTCGAGGTTTGGCTTGATGGGGCTCTGAGCAACCTGCCCTAGGTAGAGATGTCCCTGCTTGTGTGGGGAGGTTGGACCAGATGACCTCTGGAGGTCCCTTCCAGCCTAAAACATTCTATGATTCTATGGTTCCTTTGAGGTAAACTTTAGATTATTAATGCAGTGAAAGCAAAACCTCCCTGGATGTGGAAGGGTCATTTTACTTTTTTAATAATTATAAAAATGACTATTAAAAAAAAAAAAAAAAGGATTTGTGGAGGAAAACTGATGGATTGCAGGAGGTAGAATTCTTAAATTCTTAATAACTTGCATACTCATTTCTACCATGGACCAGTACTGAGTTTGTAATCTGTCTTAAGAGAGAAGACATGGCTTCACCAGCTTCTGGGTCTTTTGCCAGGATTTCAGAAGGAGGAAGGTTAGGTCTGTCTGAAGAGGGAGTGATCTTCAAAGAGAAACAGCTTAAAGACACACGGAGTCCCATATCTTTGAATTTCTCAGACTAATGCTTCAATTGGTGACATTAAGCGATGGCGAAGCATCCAGTTGTTGACAAGGATATTAATTAACTGGGATTTGGTATTGCTGCCATTGTCTTGTCACCAAAGAAAATGTCTTGACACCAAAGCCTTTAATTCCAGCTTAACCAGTGCCCTGGATTCAGTACATGCTACATGCAGAAAGAGCCAAGTTTCTCCTCTGGCCTGGATGAAGGCCAGCTCTTTTCAGGTTATTAATTTGCACTTCTCTAGCATTCTGCATTATGCAAGGTTGGCCTGTTGACTCTGCCTTTTATAGCTACGTGGCATGATACCTGGAAATGTACTCATGGACTGAGATCACATCTGGACTAGACATGACGAAAATAGGAAAAAAGAAATCCCTGCTGATTTACCTAACCACTGAGTACCAGAGTCCAACTCCATCTTTCTGTTGCTGTGCTGGCTCTTTGTGCTATCTTCACTTACCATGAGTTGCTGGTGGCCGTTCAGAGCCTTAGATTCAACATGCGGGGCAAAGCAAGGTGCTGGGATGACAGCTCCGGGGCAGATCGTGCTAACACCTTGGGCTGACAGCAGCAAATCCTTAAGTATAGCAGCCCAATTGAGCTTTAGGCAGCTTCATGAAAACCTCCTGCATCAAGAAAGGCACCTAAACTGTGGTGCTCAGGAAGAAGAGAGGTACACCCAGACCAGGCAATGCTTGCGAATATGTCTGTACCTCCCCCGGATTGGCAAGTGGAGAGCTTGCACTTTGACAAAGGATGCCACTAGCAAGTTGGTGCAGTGAATGTTTTTTCTGGGTCTGCCACTTGGACCAATGCATTTAAAATCTAACTCTGCCTAATGACCAGGTCCCCCATTCGCTGCTTCCAAGGGAGATCAGAGCACAGAGATAAGGCAGACCAGCCTGCACATTTTGCTGCTTCACTGGTCACACATTTCTAAGAGACTGAGTCCTCTCCCCCAGCTGCCAAATTGTTGCAGACATAATAAATGTTAAAACGGTTACCAGCTGAGTTTAAGTGAACTTGGCTTTTTTGGGGCAGAATGATTAAGAAACCCCACCATGACACTGCTGGCAAAAACGTTCTCACAGATGCTACGCGCAGCACCGCAATGAAAGCTGCACGGACAGTGGGAGCAAGCTGGAAAGAGAAGACATCACAACGCTGGAAATGGTTGTGCTGTTCTCTCCCACGCACTCTCTTCACATAACCCCTCGTTTGGGAGTCTAATGAACTGCCTGGATAAACACAACAATTATTTCCAGTAGTTCTAACACTCGATAGCTTCAAAATAGGCAATGAGCATTAGCTAGTTAATAAGCAATTTGCCCCCTGAAGTCAAGGAAGTGCATAAGTTGTGACACGATGGACAGTTGAAAGGAGAGAGCCTGAGAAAGAGATGAAGCTGGCAGCAGTGGTGGAAACAGGAGCAGAGTTCTGGGACAGCCTTCACATATTAGCAAGGTATTTATCTGCAGCACAACCTGGTAATGAACAGGGCTGAGGATATCCTAGAAGACTGAATGTATGTTTTATTGTCTCTTTAAACTGAAACTGCATTTTTAAACTCAAAGTTTGAAAGTACTCCATTGAAGCATGCATTATGAATCTTCAGAGGAATAACAAAAAAGGCTTCACAGCTGCAGCAGAGCATCAGAATTGGGAGAATTCATGAGTTCCCCAAAAATTAATACCTTAATATTGGGCATTATCTTTTCAGTAGTCTTGACACTTCACATAAAAGGCAGAAATGAATCAACTGGTCGTTCTACATTTAGAAGAGCAACAGAAAAGCTGTTCCCAAGCTTACTGCTTCTGGAGCAATGGGATGCCTTGAGCTTACCAGCCACCCTGCAGCCACACATAAGCCTGTGTAAACTTTCTGGTAAAGCTCGATGGGTTTCACAGTTGTCACAACAACCCCAGGCAACGCTCCAGGCCTGGGGAGGAGTGGCTGGAGAGCTGCCCAGCAGAAAAGGACCTGGGGGTGCTGGTGGACACCCAGCTGAGCATGAGCCAGCAGTGTGCCCAGGTGGCCAAGGACATCCTGGCCTGGATCAGGAACAGTGTGACCAGCAGGAGCAGGGCAGTGATTGTGCCTCTGGACTCAGTACTGGTGAGACTGCAGCCTGAGCACTAGGTTCAGTTTTGGGTGCCACAGGATAAAAGAGACATTGAGGTGATTGATTGAGTTCATAGTAGGGCAACGAAGCTGGTGAAGGGTCTGGAGAAAATATCTGATGAGGAGAAGCTGAGGGAGCTGGGGGTGTTTAGTCTGGAGAAGAGGAGACCTTACTGCTCTCTACAGCTCCCTGAAAGGAGGGTGTAGTGAGGTGGGGGTTGGTCTCTCCTCCCAGGTGACCAGTGATAGGACAAGAAGTAATAGGCTTAAGCTGCACCAGGGGAAGTCTAGGTTGGATATTAGGAAAAACTTCTTTACTGAGAGAGTGGCAAGGTGTTGGAACAGGCTGCCCAGGGAGGGAGTGGAGTCACCATCCCTGGAGGGGTTCAAAAAACATCCAGATGGGGCACTTCAGGACATGGTTTAGTGGTGATGATAATGTGTAATAGACGGTTGGACTTGATGATCCTGAAGGTCATTTCCAACCTTTATGATTCTGTGTGTTGAATTGGTTATTTCCAAAAAGACAAAAAGACCAACCCTCAAAAACCATGGCTGCTTTCCCTCTGACTAGGTCTCAGGCCCAGTCCTATACCCTGTGCAGCAGCAACACCTCTTGGCTATCTTGTCCCAGCACAGGCCATGCAAACGCTCAAGATGAGGACATTCCCTTACACAAGCCAGAGTCAAACTTCGCTTTCTCTGCAGAAGAATGGAGACTTGGAGAAATGGCTCCATTAATTTTCCTCCTTTTTTGGGGGGGTGGGGGGTGGGGTAGGATTTCTACAGTTACAGGGGTTTGCTGAAACCTCTTTTTCCATGGGTCATGAACAAGCTCATATACCTGATGTGATACAACTTCACTGCAGACAGGGACTTCTGAAATTCCCATGGGGCTTCACAGTCAAAGCCCACATCATAAAGACATCAAAATCAGCCTCTCCTGTAGCATCTCCAGCCATCATTCCACCCTTTGTATTTTCTTCCTGCCCCCATGGAAACTTTCAAGTTATGCCAACAGTACTATGAAGGTTATGTGTGTGTGTGTGTGTGTGTGTTTAAGAAGAAAGAAAGAAAGAAAAAAATTAAAAGTTGAACACACAAACCCAGCAGCCTGGGTCATGGTAGATGCCATGAAAGGCTGTGTTGATGCAGCAGAAGGAGCGGTACCGCGTGGCAGGAGCTGCACAAGCACATGCTGCTGTGGGGACACCCATGCTGTGGGCAGCTGCCTTGGACAGGACATGACCAAGCCTCTGAGACAACATAGCATGAAATAGAACTGTCAACCCGACAAGGGAACAGGGGACAGTTTTTCTTTGTCACTGTTAGTTGAAACCACTGTAAACATCCAGCAGCCCACTAAGGAGCCACTGGTGCTTTCCAGAACCGAGGGCTTAGTTTGCGGTGCAGGTCAGCAGCATTTCACCCTCTAGATTTCTAGCCAAAGGTGGCCACTAGCCTCTAGTAAGCATTTGCAGCTTGCTTACCTGCTAGATGTTTCACATGCAGAAAGTCCTTTAGCTACAGTCCTGCAATACCTCATTCCTGGCTCCTTGCCCTTTGCATACATCCCCTAGCCTGCCTATACAAAGAGATGAGCTCTCTGGAGCTTATTCTTCAAAATGTCTCAAATTCTCACAAGACCAGAAAACCAGGGAGGTATCTGAAAACCAGAGAGGTATCTAGAGAAAGCAACAGCATAACAAGGATTATTACAGGGCTTCTAAAGCCCTGGTCTGGTAATGCCAGTCTTGAGGCAGTTCTCTAAACAGCCTCTTTACCTGGATGGATTAATATACCTGAAGGTGGCAGACACTTGGGCGTTCCCATTCTGTGTTATAAACAGAATAATTCAAACACCTAATAACACACTAATAAGGCTCTTAAATCTAAGTGACATTCTGCTGGGGAAGGTGTTAAGATCTTCTGCATCACAGCAAACAGATTAATTTTAGTGAATAGAATTAATCTGTAATTGCACCATAACAGTGCAATCCACCACACAGTCCAGAATGCAATGCTAGCAGTGCTTAGGTAGCCTTTCAAGATGCATAGATTGAAGACAAGAGTCTTGGAAGGTCCTGGAAAAAGCAGCTTCCTGGGTTGTCTGTTAATGCACAGGTTACCTTGATCTGGATCCTAATGGAACAAGCCTCAAAGCAGTTAAGGAGATTCTCAGTACCACATCACTAGAAATTATATTTGGGGTTGTTTTTAAGAAGTGTTTCTAGAAGATCTTTAAGGTTCAAGCACTGACAGGGTTTAAATACTGTCGGTAGAAGACTCCTTGGATTGCACTCCAATGCAGAAACTGAGGACTATTCCAACACCATCTCTGGACCAAGGTGTGTGAAGTGACACTCTGAAGCTACATCACAGCCCTACAGCTGTAGCCAAATTAATTATCTTCTCCAACCCAAGCTTTATCATTACAAGACAGCCCAGTCAAAGTTTCTCAGGTGCATCTACTTACACCGAGTAGTTAACTGTGCCAAGGAGACCTATTGATGCATGATAACAGGCCACATTCAGGAACAAGAGTTGCGAGAAGAAGAGAAGCTTTGGTTTACATCAGACACCGAAACCGCTCTGCTCAGCACACTGTGCATCAGGCTACTACAAATGCATGAGTAGCACCTTCTTGTATGGTACTGCATCCCCTCTAACAAGACCCCTCACTTACTACTGACATAAAGTGTCTGGTACTGAACAGTACCAATTACTCTTCAAGGCATAACACAAAACAACTGGAAAACAAACACAGAAAAAATCTGCTGTTGTACATAAAGTTGCTCTCAAGGTTTAATTGTCTTTAAGTAATGAGATGGTCTACCAGATGTGAGGAGAAACTAAGTCAGATACCAACTTGAAGTGCTTAAAAAAAACAATTAAAGGTTCTCTTAGGAGATTTTTGTAGGTTTTAAAAAGATAAGTTCCTAGAACTAGCCAAGAAAATCAGTTAAAAATTAAAAGCCCCCTTAAACAGCCTCATACCAAGGACAAAACTTACAAACCCATTATTTTACTTAAAAGTTTATCTAGCAACAAGAAAACATAGTGCTATTTCTTGTCTACCATCTCTCACCTGAAGAAGTTATCGATTTAACCTCTTTTCCAGCAATAGCACTACCCCCATCTCTGAAATACTTTCTGACAAGAGCTGCCCCCTTTTAAACTCTACAGCAGTAGCCATATCATTAGCAGTTCTTGCATCATTTAATGCCACATGGGTGAGCAGATTCAGCCACTTAAAATACAAACCAATCAGGGTCCCAACATAAGAGCAACTCAGTACAGCTGCTGAGAGCATGATAATTTGTCACTATTCCCCATAAAGCTGCTTAGCTCCTTGTTAGCTGGTCTCCTCGGGAAATAAGCCTAATATTTACTGCCCCAGAGAACTGCAGGGTCTCTGACTGACAGTTCATTTATTACACCTAGAAGGGGGCACACCTTACTTTGCTGCTGTCACCAAGAATCAAACCCAGCAGCCTGTACCACTGCTCTTTGTGCTGCCAGCAGTGGCCAAGCAGCTGTGTAACCACGCTTGGGAGCCAGCAAAAGCTCAGGACCTCTCTCTTCTAGGGCTTCTCCCCATCTGTCACACAGCTCAGTTTTATCCAAAGTCAAGCATAGCTGTATTGCAAGGCATGATGTGTCCTTTCTAGAGTGAAGGGTGTGGTGACAGCTGAACCACTTTTTTTTTTTTCCTCCAAGACACAAATGCTAGGAAGTTGAGCCTTGGCCCCAACAGAAACTTTTTCTATGCAGGTGGGTTGGGAAACATCTACCCTCTGTTACTGTGAAGGTAGAGGAGTGAGTTTTCAGATCACTATGCCATCTGATCAATTTACAAATGGGTTGAACTGTTGGGTAGAAAAAAGCAAATAAGATGGTTTGCTCTTGGTCAAAGAAAAACTGAAAACTTGACTTTTGAATCAGAACAGTACTTCACCACAAACTCTGTCTTTGAATGTAAGTAGAGATAGGGAGCCGTACAGCTCACTCAGTGTCTTTTATCATACAGAAAATGACAGGAGAAGACATTTGTAGAAGCTACTTGAGCACTGGACATGTCTTGCAGGGTCTTTTTGATGTGGTGCAGAGCAGGGCCCAGGAGCAGCTTGCATCCAGAAGCTGTAAGATGACGACTGACACACAGTTCTCTAGATTAGTGAAGGCTGCTCTAAGTGCCATGCCTAAACTGCACAAAATTTGTACTTTCCTTTAGTCTTCTGCCATTACTGCAAACCTGTAGATTTTGGCTTGGTCCAAAGAAATAATCATCCTCAAGCTTGCTTTCCCTTGACATGGTCAAATGGAGGAAAGAAATTGAGTTTCATGGGTTCATTTCTCATGTACCTCCCTTAAAGGCTTTTTAAACTTTTTTCTTCATTTACAGGTGTAAACGCTCAGCATAAGGCTAGTTACAGATAGCACATCTTTACTATATGCACAAAGCTTAAGATCTACGCTCAGACATCTTTACTTCTCACTGCTACAGCATCCTTCATTTTTTTCTCACTTCACTGAGTCAATTGCAGAGCAGCCAAGATTTTATCAAATTGCACTTGAAAACCAGGCAGCATGCAATGATGGTTCCAGCTGCCCATCACCCTGAAATCAGTGTCCAGTCAGTCAGGTATCCTCTCTTCCTTTTTCTGTGTAAGTACAGCTTGTAGTGAGTCATTGGCTCAGCTCTGACGTCTGTCAGTGTGATAAAACCTGGCCAGCAGGCTCTGACAGCCTTATGCCTTCAGGGGGTAAAGGAGCTAGGTCAAGCTCAACAGGACAGGCAGAACTTTTTCAAATAAAACATTCATGTTCCAGATCTCATTGAAGAAGTTGGTCCTAACCAGCAGTTCTGGGGGAGATGCTTTGGCATCTATGAGATTCTGCCTTGGGGGGCAAACTGATCCTAATGCACCTGCAGCAGGTCCCTGGCCCCCAGTTCAACAGCAAGCCTCAACATCTCTGTGATCAGAGAAACACAGGGCACTCTCCTGGTGGAAGACATTCCAGGACTTGGTCAGCAATGATCCAGGGGCTTGTTTGGGTAAAGAGACTTTTGTTTTTCCTGCACTGCTAGACCTACACTGACAGCACAACTACAACACCAGAATTTAAATGAACTACTTGGGACTTGTTATGACAAGACAGTGGGGATAGAGGTTTAGTGTCATGTTGTAGCAGTCTAAAGAACAGTAGTAGCCTTTCACTACAGCTTTGAGCAACGAGACTTTAAAGCACAAGCTACTAACACCTGAAGCAGAGGTTAAAAAAAACCAAACACAACCCACACCTCTGAGGCACTGAGCTAATTGCAGTAAGATTCTGTGCTAGACAAAGTTCACATGAAGGGCAGTGTTTGTCAACTTCTGTGACTGCTCCACAGCAGTTACCTGTAACATGTTTTCAAGAGTAAACATGTACTTGACTTTGGTGGTATGCTTGACATTCTTTGGACATTCTGTGTGTGCCTCCACCCCTGGAAGGGGAGCCAAGAAAAGAAAGGAAAACAGCACTGCATTCTAAGAACTTTATTACAAACTTTAAAAAGGCATTAAAGTTAACAGGAAAAATGCTTGACAAAGCAGCAAATGCATACAAATTAGTGCTACCAAGTCCAATCATCCGTAGGTGCACGGACCAGACTAGGAAAAGCAAGTTTCATTGGCTACCACCTTTTTCCTAAGGAGGAGTAGATTCTCTGACAGTTTTCTTGGGAAGGAGCTGGGAAAGGATATTTGGCACAACTCCTCCTTGAGCAATGGTCACACAAGAGAAGAGCTTGTTCAGCTCATCATCAGTTCTCACAGCCAGCAGGATGTGCCTGGGCACAATCCTGGTTCTCTTGTTCTCCCGTGCAGCGTTCCCTGCCAGCTCCAGGATCTCTGCACTGAGGTACTCCAGCACTGCAGCCAGGTAGATGGCAGCACCAGGACCGACCCTGTCAGCATAGTTCCCTCTTTTAAGTAGCCGGTAGACACGACCCACAGGGAACTGCAGACCAGCCCTGGCTGATTTGTTTTTCTTCAGAGCAGCTCCAGTTTTGCCAGCCACTGGGTGTTTCTTTCCATATCCAGACATTCTGATGGGCAAGGGGATACAAAGGGTTGGAGATCTTCTAGTTACCCAGGTGCTTGAGCTATAGCCAAGTGATAGCAAGAGGAGACAACAGCAAGGTTAGTTATGAGAGGAAAGCTTGCTCTTGTCTTGAAGGGCACACTACACTACACCAATATCAGAGCTAAGTTCTAACTACTACTGCCCTTTTACAACCCACCTTTTAGGAGAAAGGCCTTGTTGTAAAACTAG
This sequence comes from Megaceryle torquata, assembly GCA_024611175.1. Classification (NCBI taxonomy): domain Eukaryota; kingdom Metazoa; phylum Chordata; class Aves; order Coraciiformes; family Cerylidae; genus Megaceryle; species Megaceryle torquata. The sequence continues at coordinate 9,052 of JANIJG010021613.1, forward strand.
AGCAGTCTGGCAACCTGTCAAGAAAGGCTTATTGAAGTAGGTATGAAGAGCTCAAAAAAAAAAAAACCAAAACCAAAAAACAGCTGGTTTTCTTCAATAAGTTTCTTAAACACCACAACTGTTACCTCAAAGCTAACTTGAGGCCAAGCATGACATCTATTTCAGGAAGAGTCTGCATTCTAATTTCTTCCACCATCAGGTTAGATCTTTCTTTCATTTTAAATTGAATATTGAAAAATTTAATAATTTTAATTGAATAATTAAAAGTTCCCACAGCACCTTATACAGAAGATACACTAAGAAGTTTTAATATAAAAGTTCTAAATTAACTCCCCGAGGGATATTCTCTGCCTGCTACAAGAGTGCTAGGGGTGTTTTGCACCAGGAAAAGGAAGAATTGACTTAGTAGAAAGCAGACTGCAGGATAGAAGTTATCACCAATTTACTCAAAACTAAGGAAATTCAGTCCAGTTAGAGTACTCTTACAACTGGAGGGCAAAAATACTCTTTGAAATAACACCTCTAATCCATGAGTAAATTGGACAGCATAGCTGCTTACAATATACAGGAACACTCATCACAAGATTAACATAGGGAATTTTGTGCAACTTCTCTGGAGAAATTTAAGTATCTAACAACAGTCAAAATAAGATTTGGGAGGAAGGAACAACAACAACAACAGTTTCCCATAATAAAGTTCTAACAAACCAAGCCCTAACTCCTTGCTCTGACAATCACACGATAATTTTCATATTCTGATTACTCTCATTACAGACATACACCACGAATGCAGCTAACTTAGAAAATAAGATAAAATCCCCAACAACCCCACAGCTTCCACTATAGATTAGAAATTAAAATTATCATACAGCAAACAATATATCACATTACCTTCAAAAATTCTTATGCTGATCTAGTCTGTGCTTTGCTAGAGCTAGCACTCTAAGACAAATAAGGCAGATAACATCATTTCCCCAAACCAGGGGCAGAACCTTTTTATTAGCAATTTCTTCTCCTCTTCAGTGGATCACCTGGACAATTAATCAGTCATTCTCACATGTGGTTCTTCTTCCTTCTAACACCTGATTTGGAAGTGAATAAAGAAATGTTATCGATGCCCAGAAGCAAATTCTATGGGGGAGAAGTCAGGCTGTCTCCAAGGGCTGGAGCCACAGCTGTATTTCAGTCTCCCTGTGACCCTGCCAGCTCTCACCCACTTTGGCTGGAGTATTTCTGTTTATACGTTGCATGTAAGAACAGTCAGCTCCTGCTGAAACTCGATTAAAACCAACAGAAAAATAGAAAGTAGATAAGGGAGAACGTGCTTTATAACTACAAGCTATTTTTATTTGGTGGAAAGGAGGAAATTGTGTATTGCTTTGTGTGTTTCCCAAGTAGAGAGAGTTATGCTTTTACATTCACATTGCACTCAAGCCCCACCAAGTAATGCGATGGGGCTGCTTCTAAGATTTGGGCTTCTGCCCCCTCTTCTGGTAACTCTCTGCCCTAAGATGGGGCTCCAGGCTTACTGTGGGAAGAGAGCGGTTCTGGTGCCAAGGCTCCTTGGCTAGTTCCTCTTAGTTCACCTGGGCAAAAATCTCACCTAATGCAAATTAATATTTTTGAACACCTTTACAGAAATGAGTGCACATTCTCTGCTTATGCCCTTTCTGTGCTTGTTTTCTCATGTTGAAATAGGTTCCAACCAGCAACATACAAAAGCCATGAGTCTGAGTAGTATATCAGCCCCAGAAGACAACTGTTGAAGCAGCAGGTCCTCTTGAAAACCCAAGCTCTGACAAAATATTCAGACAGCAAAACTGGCACCAACTGCTAAGCCTTTGGTTCTGTGTGCCAGGTACTAACAGAGCTAAAAGACTTTGGAGTGCCTGCAGAAGACTCCAAAATTGTGATCCCCAAAACTTTACCTCCCATGCTGCCCTACTGGAAGGCTCAATAGCCCTTTACTTTCTGATTTAAAGTTCTTACATTATTTATATCGGTGGCTCCATCTATCACACAAACAGCCACTTTCCCCCCAAGGATGAGTGTTACTCCAAGCTGCGTGAGCCTGAGTCTTCCTCACCCTCAGGGCCCTGGGAGATGGGTATGCGGCACCCTCCACATGTCCAAATACTCACCATAAGGGCTGATGTTCTCTCAAAATGCAGCTACCCATTCCTTTCAAATCAGAGGCAGAAGTGGCTGTGCCTTCCCTTCAGTAAACCAGACTTAGCACAGGATAAACATCCCAGAATGCTTCGGGATACATGGGTGCTAATGGAATGTCCATGATGTTGTAATGTGTTATAAGGGGGCTTCCGAGTTTCCATTTCAAGCCCTTGGCAGATCAAAGACACAGTCATTTCTCTGTGTGCCCAGAACAAACACATTCTTAAGGCTTGCTGGCAGCTTGGCTGGGGGTGTTTTCCTGGGGACTCGGGGGGGGGGTCCCTTTTCTGGGCGAGTGTGCTGGCCATTGGGCTAGAGCGTGAAAGGAGGGGGAGGTGGGCGCGGGCCTCTTTCGCCTTGTCCTCCACTGCATGTCTTTGAGGAGAAAGTGAAAGGTCTGCTCAACTCTTTGAAAGGGCAGAGGTGCCCATTTTTAGAGAATGGGGTGTTAATCCCGAATGGATTTGGGTCACCACACTCAACCAACTGCTCAGCGTTTGCTGAGTGATTCTTTAAGAGAGGCTCAAAAAGAAAATAAAAGTAACTATCTAGACACAAATTTCTTGTAATGCTAAATGGCTATGACTCAATCCTAACGATATTTGAAGTACTAAAATCTGGTCTGATAAGAATAGATAATATACATTTGATTCTTTTATTTGATTATATTTTAGTTTTTAACAGAACAGGAAAAGAAAAATTAGTAGAGAAGCCAGTGGAGAAATAAATCAGGATATGAAATGCCAGCAGATAAAAAGAGGCTTAATAAAGTGGAAAGGGAAGAGTTACAGAGGAAGAACTAAGACAGAGGAGAGCCCCAAAACTCACCAACAGTATTTGGATGCTCCTAGTGAAGTGTTTGCTATAGCTGACAATTTATTTGGGACGTTTCTATGACAGTGCCCAGTTTGGTTTATGCATTCAAGTTTCTGGTAGCTCCGGGACACTGGCTGGTGAGTGTGAGAAACTGAGGCCATGCCTGCTTGGGATCCCCCATCTCATAGCCATGCTGCTTCCCTTGCGTGTCCTACAGAGCCACACCATCCAACAGGGATAAGCCACCCAGGGTTGGGCAGGAGGAGGGGGGCTCACACCTCTGCTGCCACCACTGCAAGGGTGCCTATGAACTCATTCTAGCAGGGATGACCCACAAAAAATGCACTTTCTCTTCCTGCCCGATTGCTTCACAGATGAGAAAGAAGCACTTGAAGGTGCTAGGAAGTAGCTCACTTCCGAAACAAGCATTTCAGAATACGTTACAGGTTTTTCACTCTCATATCAAATCCCTTGTTTTGCTCTCCACTGTGTATCTCGTTTCCGGGGTGTGTTTAGCAGGCTGCTTTTAGAGGACATGATTTTGTATCCTTCACTGTTTGCTGAAGCAGCGATGAAAGGGGCAAGGCAAGAGCAGAGCTGCTCTGCAAACCCGGCTGAGCTCTGGTGGCGAGGCTGGAGCGTGGGGATGAGAAAAGGTTTCATAGGTTGTGACAACTGCAAGGCTGTGCCACCTTGGAACTGGGTAGGAACTGTCCTGCCCTCCCTGACTTCGTTTGACCTCCTGTGTCGTTTCCAAGCTGATGCTGGTTTGGGTGGTATCAGGAGAAGTTCAGGGCATCCCACCAGATGAATGGTACTTGGGTTAAAGCTCTGCTGAGATGGTCTTTCGGCAGGGCCACGGCTCACACAGAGCCGCGCTGGGGTCGTGCAGACTCATGACTTGCGCGAAGAACCTTTGTACGAAACCCTCCAAGGGGCACGAAACCCCCTCGTGGGGTGGGACATAAGGACGGCTGCTTGCAAGCTCGGGGACGAGTCGGGTACCCACCGCGGCTGCTGGAGGAACCGGTGGCCGTCAGCCCATGAAGCACCCGCACGCTTCTGCCTGCAGAAGAGGGACAGCGAGGGGCGAGGCCGCTGGCAGGGAGGCCGCTCGGGCGGGGAAGGAAAGTTTCTACATCGCCCCGCTCCCCCCGCTCTGCGCGCCAGGGCTCCCTGCGGGCGCAGCGAGAGAACCCAGACCTTTAAAAACCGTCACTGCTGCGGCTATGGGAGATGATGGCAGCAAGAGAAGAAGAAACCCTACAGCAAGAACTGAAACCCGTGAACTCATCCAGCCGGAGCACTCTGGCCCCGCTGCTTTGGAACAGAACGCTCCCCACGTAGCTCCCCGGGATCCGGCCGCCCCCTCGGCCGGGCTCCGCCGCGGCAGCTCGCCCAGCCCTGCGCAGCCGGTACCGGCCTTATTAGGCAGTGGGGGAAGCGAGAGGCAGCAGTGCCCGCCCTGCTAGGGAGCGCCGCCTCCTCCGGCCGCGCCGCGCACGTCGGGACGCCACCGGCCCTGCTTCTGCCGCTGCCTGGGCCTCGGCTCCTGCAGCAGACGCTGCCTGGGCCTCAGCTCGGCCCGTGGTCCCGCCGGCAGGATGCAGGTGAGAGGCTGGGGGTGCGCCGTGGAGGGAGCCCGCTCGAGCCGACAGCCGGGGCTGGGCACCGTGCCCGGGCACCTCCCCGCCCGGGCAGCTCCGGGCCCCCCCGGTAGCTACAGGCCGCCCGCACCGGCGGAGCTGCCTTTTGGTAGGGGGAGTCCGGTTTCACCCCTCTTTCTGAGGGCGGAGGCGTCTGTCACGTGGTGTTCTTGTTATGAAATTCTATGGCTCGGTTTTGTGGTGATTTGATTTATTTTAATGTATTTATTTTATATATCCCTCCCGAGTACGGTGTGTATTTCCCTCCTGTAGTAAGCAGAGGGGCGGGTGGGTGTTTCAGGCCCTTCAGTGTGTCGATAAATCACAGTAGATGCCGTGAAATGCTGTGCCGAGGGAAAAATTACCCCGGACAGACAAAAAACCCCACAAACAAGAAACAACAAACCAAGAAGTAATCTGGTGTGCTATTTGCTGTTCTACTTTGGTTGGGGGTTTTTTTTGGTTTTTTTTTTTTCCCCTTTACCAGAATTGTGTTCTGGTCTAGAGAACAGATAAGAGTCTTGAACTGCTCTAGTGTAAGCTGTGTAGATGCAAGCCATAGTAAAGCAGTAGTTGTATTCAGTTTTCAAAGTGAACGTAGGTCATGACAGTAAGGAAGCAAAAGCAGCCTGTCAGGGCTTATCACTGACTTTTTTTTCCAATTACTTAAAAAAAAATAAATAAAATGGCTATTTGACTTCTGCTGAACTTTTTGACACTATGTGCATTCCTGTTGGCCTTGTTTTGCAGGATTATTGTGGCTATTTCACAATAAAATCTCCTTTTAATTTTGAGGAACAGTCTAGGTCTAGATTTAGAGCTAATTCTCTATAATAGGCTTGTCTGGCAGAGACTGTACTTGCTTCTCTCTAAGCACTTGTGTAGTCACACTGACTCCAATCTACCATGGAGACCTCCTCTATATCTAGAACTAGGCCTGCAAGGCTGGTGCCTGTGTGTCTTCTCACCAACTCTTCTGAGGCAACAACCACCAATCTGATGGACTGTTCTGCTTGAGTTTCTGTAGGTGAAAGCTGTGGCCAGTGTACTTCCTGGTCACCCAGCTGATTTTCTCCCCTTTAACTTTGTGAGAGCTGCAGTGATGGTTATGATGCTTCAAACTTTTGCATCCTACCAAGACCTCCTGTGAGTGCAGTAGAATAAAGTCGCTCTTCACAGTGCTGGTCTGGGAAGAAACATCAGCATCAGGAGGATCCCCACTGTGGCTTTCTGGCACCACCAGACAGTGGTTTAGCAGTATTCTGCATCTCTTGAAAAACTTGCCCAGGTTAAGTTCTGGGAGAGGCCAAGTTCCCTTTGAATGCACAATCATCCATTCCTTGTTCTGTTCTAGGACCCAAATAAAGACACAGAATGGAATGACATCCTGCGCAAGAAAGGTATCCTTCCTCCAAAGGAAAACCTGGAGGAACGGGAGCGTGCAAAGGAAGAGGAGCAGCTTGCCATCCTTCAGAAGTCTCTTGGTGGGTGATCAGCCAACTCGGGCAGCAGGACAAATCTTGGGAAGGCTCCTGGGCTAAGACTGTACAAAGAAAGGCCCAGCAGTAATGTTTATGTGCCTGTAAAGCAATGTGGCCTTTCCTAAGACTGTAAGGGCTACCAAAGCTGCTGCTCGTTAAGGGTGATCATTTGTCAACAGTGCCAGACCAATATGTTCCTGAACATATGGGCTTTTCCAGCACAGGAAAGCTTTGTTCTTGATGTCAGCTCTGTATTTTTATAGAAGTAAAGGTTTGAAAACTGAAATAAGAACAGGGCAAAGGGAGTCTGCCTTGTGAATGTGCAAGTAGAAGTATCTCATGACATTATCTGTCCTGTGGTTTCCTCCATCTGCCATTGTTTGGGCATCCATGCTGTGTTTTGTCTGTGTATGTGTTGGACGCATCTTTGCTGCAGCCACTGAACTTGAAAGCTACTGCAGGTAGTCATGTGCTAGTCTAGGCAGCCTTTAGCTCACAGCCATTTACATTATTGGCTTTCCCTCTATATGTTTAAAGTGTGTAGTATTCTTTTACAAATCCAGTAACAACAGCACTTCACAAAGGCCATATTTCCTATAGTTAATCTCTCCTTAAAGTAAGTAAATTCTGTTGGACTAATAAAAGCTGGTAAGTTTTAATCCTTGAATGATGTTTTGCTTGAATTGATGTTTCCTGCATTCTAGTGAAAACTTATGAGGACATGACTCTGGAAGAACTAGAAGAGAATGAAGATGAATTTAATGAGGAAGATGAGAAAGCTATTGAAATGTACAGGTCAGAACAGCATGAAGAATTGGGCTTTAATGAAAACTGGAGGTTTTTTCTTTAATATGCTGTTAGATAATTGTTGAAAGATGTTGTTAGGCCTGATGATAGGAAAAAAAATGGGTTCTGCTTTGGTCTCTTGTAAAGTTTTAAAGTGTCTTTAATAGGATAACTGGGTTTAAATTCAGTGTCCTCTATCTCTGCAAAAATCTGCTGCAGATAAAGTGCACCTGCTGAGTGCATGGCTGGGGATTCTGAGAGCCTTGAAAATCACCTCAGACTTCTCCCTTTTTGTATGAATGAGATTAAGGTGCTGCAGGCTTACATAACTACAGTGTTGGTTTTCCATTAACTCTTCATCTCTACCATCTCATGGGGTTTTTTTGCCATTTAGTTTGGTAGTATAGTATCTGCTGAGGGGTAGAAAGAAAGAGTTTCATGAAACATTTTTAGTTCTTGCACGTTGGTGGCTTTAGCTTGTGATGCAAATACAAGAGCATCTATTGACTATGTCAACACGTGTATTTTGGCCTGGGGTTTGAAGAAGGTTGTGATGTGCTTCTGAAGTCTAGGTTTCAACCTGCACCTTTAAGTGTTGTCCTATCAAAAATGCACCTATTTTCAAGATTTCTTTCCCATTCCTTGTTTTTCAGGCAGCAAAGGTTAGCAGAAATGAAAGCAGCTCAAATAAAGAATAAATTTGGGGAAGTTTTGGAGATTTCGGGAAAAGATTACGTTCAGGAGGTTACAAAGGCTGGAAGAGGTATATGGGTAGTCCTGCACCTCTACAAACAAGGGTAAGAATTTGTTTTTAACCTTTAAACCTTTAGCTGTCAGTAGCTGAAAATACTCTAAGACAAATGTGTAGTTGTGAAATTGTGGAAATTAAGGAACTGATTCTGGAGTTCTGAGAAATAAAAAATGGAAAAATTAATCCTGCTACTGGTGATTCAATACTGCTGAGTTTATCTCTAAAGCAATGTTACCACAAAGTGACTTTTTTATAGAATCATAAAGGTTGGAAAAGACCTCCAAGATCATCAAGTCCACCTGTCTACCCAACATTATCCTGACCACTAAACCATGTCCTGAAGTGCCACATCTACATGTTTTTTGAACTCCTCCAGGGATGGTGACTCCACCCCTTCCCTGGGCAGCCTGTTCCAAGGCCACACCACTTTCAATACAGAAACTGTTCCTCAGTTCCAACCTAAACCTCCTCTGGTGCAGCTGAAGCCCATTTCCTCTTGTCCTATCACTGGTTACTTGAGAAGAGACCAACACTCATCTCATTCAACCTCCTTTCAGGTAGTTTTAGAGAGCTAAAAGGTCTCCTCTCATCCTTCTCCAAACTAAACAATACCAGTTTACTCAGCTGCTCTTCATAAGACGTGTTCTCCAGACCCCTCACCAGCTTTGTTGTCCTCTCTGGACCTGCTCAAGCACCTCTTTGTCTTTCTTACATGCAGTAGAGCATGACATACAGCTGCCACAGAGCTAGCTGTTGCCACTGAAATACCCAAGCTTTGGAAATTATTCTAGATAAAGTGCCAGGGGGCTGTGCATTAGAAGGGTCACTGCATGTCTTTAGCCTGGTTTCTACAGGAATAAAAAGGGAGTGGGTAAGGTTTCTAGTCTGGTCAGCATGATGGAAAAACTTGTCAGAAAGGTCTGATAGGTTGCTAGAGTCTTCTGCAAAGGCTTACAAATCCTTGGGTTTGTTCACTGTCTCTAAGGGCCTCACAGGTGTTCATTGTCATTTGTGTAAATTCTTCCAGGAGCTGCTTTTCTTTCTATTTTGCTCTAGTTCATGCAATTTCTAAATATCATCTCTTCATAAACCAAATTCTCTGTATGACAGAGGGGAAGGCTGTATTGCTGATAGCTTAAAACCAAAAAAAACTTAACAAAACCTTTGGTGTTGCTGACTTCCTTTGATGGGTGGAATATTGGACAACAAAAAGTATTCAGGAGTTGCTTCTGGTACATCTGTCTTTCCATAAATGCTACTTATTGAGCTGAAATTTTGGACCCTTTTTTCTGGAGCAGATTACTCTCTCATTTGTCATTCTATTTTTATTCCCCCTCTCCCCCCCTGATGTGTCTGTTACTTTTCTTTACAGAATTCCACTCTGTGCCTTAATAAATCAACATATGAGCAGCCTTGCACGAAAGTTCAGAGATGTGAAATTCATCAAAGCCATCTCTACCACCTGCATTCCCAACTACCCCGATAAGAACCTGCCTACGATATTCATCTACCTGGAGGGAGACATCAAGGCTCAGTTCATTGGGCCTTTGGTGTTTGGTGGCATGAACCTGACAAGGGACGGTGAGTGTCTGTATCTCTGGCCTTCCAAAGGAAAAGAAAAACAGAACGAGAGAAGTGAGGCTTAGGAGGAAAAATGAGCTACTAAAAATCATGTATAAAACATAAAAGCCCCAAACCTTTTTATTTATTTAATATTTTATTGTTTTCTCTGTCCAACAACATGCAATTAAGGCTATCTTGTAAAAGCTGTGAGTGGCCAGTTAGACCAACATACAGCTATTAATCTCATAGGTACATGCATTCACACCTTGTACGGAGTGAAGCAAACTTTCTTGACTATATTAAAGGCTAAATAGTACCCATGCATGTTCTCTGGGGCTCGTGTACCTGAATGACTCGCCTTGCCCCCAGTTACTTGATGATCTGTGCACTTCTGACTGGTGTTTGTGTATCGCGTCGCAGGGCTGCTTGGTTTGCGTTCAAGCCGATGCCATATCTTTGTACCTGATGCACAGGCTCTCATGAACCTTTAGAGACAATCTGCCCATCTGCCCAAATGGGGCTGCTAGCCTGAAATTGGGCTGCTTCCTTTTCCTCTTGCCATCTCCTAGAGGTGACAGCACATTTAAACCCCTCCCTCTGTGGTTCACGATGCACAGGGCAGAATGGGGAGAAGCTGTTACCTTTCCTGGAGGTCACAGTTTTCCCCAGACCTATTTCTGCTTGCCCACTTCAGTAGGCTCAGGCACACAGCCTCACCAGCATGACCTGCTGCAGGGGATGAGGGGGGTGATGCAGATCTTGCAGAGCACTGTAGCTCTTCAGTGAAAGCTGCAGCTTGGAGCTGTTTGGTCAGGGACGGTAATCTACGGTGGTGCTTAAAAGACTGAGGTCAGCAGTGAAGAAGGCTCTTCTTGGAAACCAAGTGTGACTCAGATGTAACCTAGTGGATTTTACTTGAGTTAAAAGGATGCTCATCAGCTTTCTGGGTCCAGATGCCTTCAAGCTTTTCCGGGGTCAGACTTTAAGGGACATCGTTACCTGAAGTGAACCATAGTTAAGCAGTGTTTCAGGGTCCCTGCTGAATGATGTCACTGCCTATACTAGGATAGAATGCAGAAGCAGTTTTAGTTAGACCCTGAAGTTTACAGGATATCTTGCGTGTGTACTGTAGAAAATGTTCCCCTGCCTTGGACAGTTAGAAGGGGGGAAGATAGCCCATGAGGTGGCTGATTGGAGAACAGCTAACTAACTGTAGCAGCTGCCTAACTGCCCACTGAAGTGAGCAGTGGTAGCAGAACTTCCAGTTAGCTTTCTCCCATTTTTAGCACATAAATAATTGATTTTGAGGTGATCCAGAGGTGACTGAGGCAGCTTAATTCATTCATCACAGAAAGCTGGGCACTCAAATTCTGCATTTCTCTTTCATTTCTTCCTTCTTCCCTAAGCCCAAGTGACTTCAACTGGAGATGAAGGAAAGTGTGGGGTTGCATATCTGAAGGAAATGAGATTTAATGATAGGCTTCCAGCAGGCCCAGAAGAAAGGTTTCAACTGAATGTGTTGTATTGACTTTCTACCGCTTCTGGGAAGCAATCCATTTTGGGTCAATGTGGTAATGTGCCTACTACTGATGGTGGAGTCTGCCTTGCTGTCTTGCTAAGGCACTAATAATTGGTGTATGGCACAGTGGGAAAGGGGTGAATTGCCTTTACAGAGTACATCCCTGAAAAATTCCTGTAATTCAGATGTGTAAGTGGAATTGCTACAGGGTTTTTTTGCACCCCAGCAAATCTATTCACTCTCTCTTCCGGTTGGGATGAACTTGGTATATGATGGAACATGAGCAGTACTTGTCTCCTTCACCAGTGACAGATGCACAAACCTGTCTTCTGCCCTTACCTGCTTACAAAGAGGTGGAATAAATTTTCACTGGGAGAGTTGTTTCTAAAGCTGCTGCTCTGTATCAATCACCTCTTTTTGTAGTCCTGGTTGTAAAGGAAGCAGGGAGGCACTGGGGATGCCACTGGTGGGCTGCAGAGTGGTACCCTGAGCTCTGCATCCTGGGCTGAAATCTGTGCCAGCACCAGTGGCTGTGAAGGGAGAGCTTGGGTGGAATGGGTGTAGGAGACAGGGCAAGGGTTGGGACCTGGGAGTGGAAGAGGAGGGGAGGAATAGAGCAGGGCCCTGGTTTTGGTGCTAGTGATGGCAAGGTGATGAGCAGTCAACTGGGGAAGCAAGGGTGGGCTTTTTCCAGTTTGCTTCTCTGCATTCATGGCTCTCTTGTTTTGCTCTGCACAGAACTGGAATGGAAGATATCAGAGTCGGGTGCCATCAAGACAGACCTGGAGGAGAACCCCAGGAAGCAGATCCAGGACCAGCTCATGTCCTCAATCAGGGCATGTGTCCCGGCCAGTGGGGAGAGTGATTTGGAGGATGACTAACTCCTGCGAAGGCATGAAGATTGATACAGTACACTTACAGGTGGTGTTCCCACCTAAAGCACTGGAGATGCTCATCAGACCTTGCTGAGCCCCAGAGGAGTAGTATTTCGAGACAGCTATTTAGAGACTAATTTTTTTAAAAAACAAACAAAAAACCCCACAAACAAGAAACTGACACCTTATTGCAGCTTTACTTAAGATCCTGAAAGACATATTCTGAAGCCTGAGTAAATCTTAAAGTTTTAAAATAGAAACATCTGTAGAAACAGAGGTCTCATGTTGTTATTTTTCTTAGTAAATTGCTGACTTCTTTAAAAATCCTGAAATAGGAAGTGGCCCTAAGTGCACTGTTTTTGACAAGCCTAGCTTGTGTAAATCAACTCTAACTAGCTGGTCTTGAACAGTTGGTTATAGCACTTCATTGGGCCTTCTCTTAGCCCATCGTGCGTAGATGCCCAACAGCCTGGGTTGTGTGGAGCGCTAGGGGAGGTGATGTTGCTGCTGCTGAAGGTGGTGTGTGGTCCTTTGCAGAGGTGTTCTGGTTGCAGGGCCAGCACCTGGCTGTGATCTGGGACATGGTGATGTCCAGCATCCCGAACCTGCTGCGTCCAGAACCACCTTTCCCTTAGCAGCAGTATTTTGCCTTTCACAGGGGCTGAGCTTCCTGCACCACCTTACCTGCTAATAATTAGGGAAGAAAATCCAAGATGGTGCTGCTGGAGTGTTAAACTGCTGACTTCTTCCACTGATGCATTGCTACAGTAATTCTGTTGCCAAATGGGGAGGGAAAATTATGTTTGAAGACCTGACATCTTTCTATATGAAAGCCTTCTGGCTTCTAGGTACAGTAATAATAATTGAGGTCTTAAAATGAACTGAGATACCACCTTAATTATAGATCTGCTGACACTCAGAGCTGCCTGCTTAGTTTGAGTTGGATTTCATGTCCACCTACACTTTCAATTTGTCTACACTTGGGCTAACTAGCTCCAAGAGCTTTTGCTAACGAGGCTGCCCCAAGGACATTTTGTTACATTGCTGCTGGATTCTGTGGGTGGATGGTACAGAATACAACACTCAATAAGCAGTAATTTTTTTTTTTTTTAGTTTTATCTTAGTTCATAGGGACTTGTAAGCATCTTTCCAGCACTCTATCTCCCTGGTCAAATCAGTGTGTAGTTCAAACAACAAACTCTTCCTTAAACTTCAGGGGAAGTCTTAAGATCCCCATGGAGAGGGGATCCTCCTTGAGATCTGAATGGTGATTTGAGTGTCATTTAAGTCTCCTTTATTTTTCTCTTCTGTATGTGGTGGTGTTTTTTGGGGGGGTTGGGTTTTTTTGTTGTTTTTTTTGATTTTGTGGTTTTTTTGGTGTTGTTTTTTGTTTGGTTTTTTTTGTTGTTTTTTTGTTTGGTTGGTTTTTTTGGGTTTTTTTGCAAAATAGGTAGAATATTAAGATGGTGCAAGGGAGCCAAATGCAGCAGAATACAAGCTGGTAAATCCTGAATATTGTTATTGCAGGTAGCACCGCGCTTCTCTTGACACTGAACTATCCAAAATGCTATCAGTACTTCTTACAGTCGAGGAAGGCAACTCTTTTCCCCCCATGGAAGCCTGCACTTGCATATTTTGCTTATCTTCTGCTTGTCCTCATTTAACTGTCTTTGGAGTAAACTTGGAGCATGTGGACTGGTTTCCCTTTGGATGAAACTATCTAGAGAAGAAGTCCCTGAAGGGAAAGTTGGTCCAAAAAGGTAGGCTAAAGCTAATCTGAAATAAGACCCTCTGAAATGTGTGTAGAGTGAAAGTCAGAAGGTCAGCCTCTCCCTTCAGACCAGACAGCTCAGCTACAGCAGGATTGGTGATGCAGACACAGCTGCCATACTCCTCTCAACTGGTTTTTAATTTAAATTTTATCAAACCTTTTGGGAAGGGGAGGTGGAGTCTGCAAGGCATCTTCTATCATTACTGTGACAACTTCAGTTTGAAATCTAATTTAAAAAGTAGGCAATGCTTTGGAAACTTCGTAACTTCTATTATTCCCTCTTTTATTGTCTCCCCTTCAGTGCCTCTAGGGAGGTAGAATAGCAATAATAATAATAATTGCAGCTGCCTTAGACTGTCAAAACCATTAGTGATTCAGGGACAATAGCAGGGAAGGAGTTCAAAGCAGGATGACCACTGCATTTACATGGAGTTGCTGAGGGCTCTGTCCTGTGGGATCTTGGAAACATCTAGGGATGAAGACTCCTCAAATAGTCTCATGCTTGACTGGCTCCAAGGCATCCCTCTGCTTGCTGCACAGGACAGCAGAGGCAGTAAGACCTTGGGCCAGCATACCTACAGATAGAGGAATCTTCTATCCAGAGCTTGATCCAAACCTTGTTCAATCAGGAGAATTGGTGTTTCAGACAGACATCCTTAAGATACTAATTAGACCTCCTAGAGCTAATCAAGAGATAAAGCTGATGGGCAGAGTGCATCTTGTGACTGGATCACATCAGCTTGCAAGGACCTTAGCCAGTGGCTTCCAGCTTAGAGTATGTGGCCTAAGTCCCCTTCTAGAAGGGGGATGTTTATGCTCTCTACTTGAGAAACTCTGCAGGTCTTCCTCAGAAGCTTCCTGCTTGCTCCTATCCACACTGGCAGGGTGATTCTTGTTCCCTAATCTGAAAAGCAAGCCATTTTAGATGGGATGGTGTCACCTCACCAGAGGGGCTCATGCCTGATGGGTGAGGTGCTGCCTTGTTGCTGGTTCGAGCTTCTCAGGTGGAAGTGAGAATTGAAGTAAATTGCTGATGTTTTTGGCATGTGATATGATAAACCCTTGGATAAGGGTCTTAAAATCATGGCTGCCTTCCCCTTATGTATGTAGACTAGTGGGTTTTGTGGGCCACCAAGAGAACTCTGCTCCTGAAGAGCACTGGGCCTGTGTATGTGCATCTGGTTTCCCCAAGCTGCTCAGCTGTGGTGAGCCAGATAACATGCCCATGAATGACACACATGGCACTCCCAGGTAGTAGTCTTTCCTCTACAGGAAGCAAACCAGGCTCACTGGGGAGATTTACCTAGGAGAGTAGGTAGGGGAGGGGGAGATTACCTCTTGCAGCCTGCTCCCTGCTGTCAGGACTACAGCAGGGGCTGCCTTGCCATTAATAGGCAGCTTTGAGCAAAGTGCCAAAATTCAGGAGGTATGGAGACAGTTTGACTTCTACCATCTCTTATCCTGAGCTTAATGTGGTGACATGTTGGGGGATACCATTTGAGGATGCCACACTGAAAGGGGAAGAGGTGAGAATAATCAGAAACCAGAAGAAGCTGAATGTTCTGCCCAGCTGCTGAGACCCATGGGGAGCATCATTTCAAATGGTCTCTCTTCTTGGTATTTGACTAAGTGGGAAAACAGCTTCTTGTAATCTTCCTTTCTTCTTGTCAATCATATTGCCCTGCTCAAGGCCTTTTGTAGAAATGAGGTCTCTGCAGGAGATGGATAATGAGATTTGTTTAACCTTTTGGCAGAGCAGTAGCTATGGAAGTGCACAGTTAAGGGGAATGAGCATTAGCTTAAAAAGAAGGCAGCTGCTAAACAAACCAAACCAGCCAGTTAATACACATAGCAGAACGAGGCAATATAATGGGGGAAAATAATTGGAGAGCGTGAATTCACATCTGCCAAGATCTGGGGCAGTGGCAATATTTTTGCAGCCTGTCAACAGTTAGTGTCGGATCAGTGCTTGCTTCTTGCCGGTGTGAGAAGGGTCTCTCTGTTAGCTCTCGGGGGAGAAGTCAGGGGCAGCGATCCTATAAGCAGTGCTGAGGCTTGTATGAGTTACTATCCTGTGACTGCTGTGAAAGCATCCCTGACTCATCCCACGCAGCACCAGTGCCAGCAGGTGGGATGAAAAAAGTAACCCTGAGTTATAGATGGGGGCAGGTGATTTGCTGTTAGTGGGCAGTCTGGAGCTTTTCTTGCGTGAATGTGAGTGAATCACTAGTAATAAAAAGGGTTACGTGAGCAGCCACCTTAGGTTCATGGCAGTCTGCCCTGATCTGGATAAGTCACCACTCTGATTTTTCTTTCACCCACGCTTGCTTGCACTCACAGCCTGACCTTTGCCAAGCTCTGCCAAACCTGGAGGGTGACATTTTACACCCGCTTCACAGGCAGAGGGAGGGCCCGGTGTTGTGCAAGCAGGGCAAGGCCAAGGAGGGGCAAGTTAAGCTGTCAGTTCTCCAGGTATGTAACCCAGCCGTGGTCAGGGACCTACACGTAGCCTTAAGGGTCGGCAGGACTGCAATCACAGGAGGTGAAGTGAAGGAGTATCCTTTGAATACTCACACTGTGCCATGCGTGACCTGTTTTGGTCAGGTCCTCCTTTCTCAGGGCCCAGCCCAGCCTGCCTTCTCTTGGGGTCTGGCCCATCACCTCCCTTCCCAAATATGCTCAGGTGAATGTTTGGTTGGCCTTGCTGCCAGGAGTAGTTTAACTTGGGTGAGGTGATTCACTATGGGTGCACGCTTCCAGCTCTGCTGGATTGGTGTACGGAGTAAGCACACAATGTTAAGCCATAAATTAGCATGACACCTGAACAAAAATATTTGGTTTTATAGAGCTCATTAAGAAAGTAGCTCTGATCTACGTTAATTCCCATGAAAGTTAAGATGTACTTTTTATTCCTGTATTATAAACTCAAGTTCACAATAATTTGTCATTATTCCCTGGAAATCCCTATTTCACAGGCTGTGTAGCAATGGGAAATTTAGTTTGGACTAGCCCTTGTGAAGGGGGAGTGGGAAATGCACCATTATATGAACCTTTCGCTGCATATTTGTTGGGATTGGATCATGTCTAAAGAAACTTTGCTGTCACTGAGATCAAAGGGGGATTCTTTCCCTTTTCCATTCTTTTAAATTGATAAAACTAATCTATTCCCTCTCGATTGTTTGGAAGGCGTTTGAGCTCATTTATCATTACAGCCCATTATAAATCACTACTCATTTCAATCTTATTTAGCTAATTCAGTCATCAAAGGATTGGCAGGAAGCACAAAGTATTTTATTGATGCATTTAGCTCATCACAGAACTATGAAAAGTACTGCATTTCTTAGGTCTGTACTTTTGCAGGTGCAGAGAGAGGCTTAATTCCCTTCCATGGAAGGCAGAACCAGTAAAAAAAAAAAATCCAAGCAGCAAGAGACTCTCTGTAGGCTTGTGTGGGAGACTGATGATCTGACTTTTTTTTCATATAATGTATTAAAACTTTCATCTCTTGATGCAGTGCCAAATTTTTCAAGACTTGACCAAATTAATTTTAATTTACAGAGCCTACTGAAGGAACTGAGATAAAATGAAAAATGGCAGGAAAAATAGAAAAGAATTCTGAGGTTGTTTCCATTCAACACTTCAACTGTCAAATAAGCAAGGAATTGTATAATCTAGGGCAGAACAGTCCATGTAACAGATGTTAGCGGACAATTAATGAGATGAATGTAGTTATGCATATGTGTAAGCTCTCTGGTTCAATATGAAGTCATATTTCTTCGAGTATATTGGACAGCTTAAACACAAAAGATGCTTCTTGTGGATGCAAAAGTTACAGCATTTACTAGTGAGAGCAAATCTTAATTTCCACACATCTGTTGCCTACCCCCAGAGTGACACTGACTTCTGCTATGACATGTGTCATCCTGATCCCACTCCCCTAACTATCCATGGGCATACTTTCAGTTACAAGGAGGGCAGCGGAACCAGCTACTGAACATTTCTTCTTGCCTGCTTTATCAGTTTATCCTTCTGCAAAATAGTACAGACTGTCTGGGGGTGTTGGGAAACTTCATTAAGTATCTGCCCTTATGCAGATGGTTTCTGTTATGTAAAGCTGAAATTAAGGATGTCCTGGATCCTTCAAGTTGACTGTCACTTTCTGGGCTTTAGTTGTTCCCGGCCTCAAGTGCTTAGAGGAACAATTGTGAGGGCCACCTCTGTGGCAGAAGACCATCAACATACACTTGCAAGGCATTGACTATTTTCTTTAGCAAGAAAGTACTGGTGGTAAAAGGGTGCAAAATTTGGTTGGATGAAGCAAGAACAGGAGAATATGCAAAATGTGGACTTGAGTTTCCCATCTGGTAAGGTCCCCAAACGACTTCATCGGAGGTGCATTCTCTCTGATTACATCAAGCTAGCAAAGTTAATGTTGCTGGGGAATGGGATACGAACCAGATCCTGGGGGGTGAACCAAGGCCAGATCAAAAAGCTGATCCTGGGTCTGCTTAAACAAGTTTCTTCTTGTTTTCCTTCTTGACCCTGAGAGGAAGTGGGAGAGCCCTTGAGACAGTGGATGAGATGAAGGGCAACAGGCACAGGTGGGTAAAAAGGGACTCAGATGGGAGGCTTCAATGAGAAATCTGCCCATTACTAGAGAAGAAGGGTAGATGTGAGCAAGATAATAAAGAAGAATCTGAGAGCTCGCATTCTGATGAAGATTCTGGGATATCTGGTGTTGGGATACACTAGGAGAAAAACTGTTCTTAAAGGATGGGCTTTGTGTGTGTAGCTGGAGACTGCCCACTGAGGAGAGCAGTGTGGGTGAGAGCATTAAATAACAGCCCAAGAGGAGAAGTGTGGTATGAAGGCTTCATCCCTGGCTTCAGTGTATAGGAATGAAAAAGACAAACATGGCTGCTCTGGTCCATAGAGAAATGTTAGGGGGTAGACTGCAAGTAGGGGCCACTGTGAAGGAAAGCAGTAATTGGGCAGGCTTCCTGTAAGTAAGATCGATCAGTAGACATTGTGCGTAATTCAAGCCAGGGAAAGGTACTGCTGTATTATTTTCATGCTAATAAGGTGTCTTTAGCATAATCTCAGCAAAAACTACAAATCTTATAGGTGAGAGAGCTGTTTAGGTCCAGTTTTACAAGATACATTAAGCACTGGTGGCATTGTGTCAACTGGCCTAAGTTACAGACCCAGCCCAGGTGGGCTTTCTCTCTACATTAAGATGTGAAATGGTACTTTCAATTTAACAGCACTACACTGTCGTTTCCAAACGTAGCTGCTGCCCTGTGCATTTGTGTTCCAAAAGAGAGATCAGGGCAGTTTTAAAAACAGTTCAGTAAAAATGTCATCGCTGGCTTATCCCTAGCAGCCCCACTTTGAATGCAGACACAGAAAAGGGAGGAAGAGAAATAAAACATCTCTTTGCCCTTTTGTTAACTAGTAGCTGAGACTTTGGGCCTTACAACCTCAGAGTGCTCCTGATGAGACTATGGTGACCAAGAACACCTCTACAAAACACAGAAACCCCTATCCTGCACCTCTCCTGGTGGTAGGATAAACATCAAGCACGTGGGTACTTCCTAACAAAAACACCATCATACTTCCATTGCTCTAGGCTTCGACCAGGGGAAAATCTTTAACATCAAATCCACATCAGCCATTAACTGTCACTCAGAGTCTGTGTGGAGCACATGGGATTTCCTTAGGAAGTCGTGCAAGAAACCAGGCCCTTCCCTATGGCCCGGGTTGTACGCTGTGCACCTCGATCTGAAATGCAGATCACAGAATGTTAAGGGTTGGAATGGACCTTTAAAGATCATCGAGTCCAACCTCCCTGCCAGAGCAGGACCAAAACTATGGCAGCTCACTGGGTGGCCTGGAGATCCAAGCACTCAGCTGGATGCACACATTATTTTGTTTGGAAAGCAGGCAGAGGGAAGTCAAGAGCTTTCTGCAGATTCAACTTCAATCCAGAGCGGTTGCCTCAAAGGGCCAAGCAATTTTCCCCTCCAGCACAAATGACCCCTGGGAGAAGGTCACCTCTGGGCAGTGACACAAGTTGTATGCTCCCTGTCAGTACTGGTGGATTTTACCCCACTAAAATGAGAACATGTGCAAGCTAGAGTGCACCATGCCCTGGTGATGGTGTGGCAGTCAGTACAGATGGGATCCTTGCTGAGGGCTAAGCTCAGGCATACCAGGATCCAGGGGTGCTCGAAGCCACCAACTCACCTTCAGCTTTGCTGACAGTGAGACAAAAAAACTTGCCTGGAGCAAAGCTGCCTACGTACAGGTGATGGTTAAAAAAACTGTAGAAGGAGCCAGCATAGTGTGGAAATCATGGGAATGGCCTGGGTTTCATGGGGGATGGGGGACAGATCTTCCATATGTCCCCCAAAGAGGATTCCCACACTGCTGTGGTATATATATATTGCTCTGTGTTTTAGGGAGGATATGCACATGGACAAGGCATGGAGATGGAATCAGCCGCTCCCTTTACGGCTGTGGCAGCTTTTCCTCACATAAAGAACGTGGCTTTGCCAGGCCTCATATTCCTCACTCAGAAAATTAATATTTGCATTTACTAACTATATAGAATCATAGGTGTCATGGGTTGGAAGGCACCTCTAAAGGTCATCTAGTCCAACCCCCCTGCAGTGAGCAACTAAAGCAGATTGCTCAGAGCCCCATCCAACTTGACCTTCAATGGTTTCAGGGATGGGGCATTGACCACCTTTCTGGGCAACCTGTTCCAGCGTTCCACCATCCTCATTGTAAACATTTTTTTCCTTATATCTAGTCTAAGTCTATCCTCTTGAAGCTTAAAACCACTACCCCTTGTTCTGTTGCAACTGGCCCCACTAAAAATATTATCTCCACCTTTCTTAGAGGTCCCCCTTAAGTAGTTGAAAGCCACAATACGGTCTCCCTGGAGCCTTCTCTTCTCCAGGTTGAATAACTCTCTCAGCCTTTCCCCATGGGAGAGGTGATCATTTTTGTGGCCCTCCTCTGGGAGGAGGACCTACCTCTTAGAGTAGGTCCATGTCTTTCTTATGCTGGGGACCCCAGAGCTGGACACAGTACTCCAAGTGTGGGGGGATCTCACCTATATTGGTGTTCCAAGGTTTCTGTAATTTTTATCTGCAATCTGCAATTGCTACACTGGGGTAGTTGTTGTTCTATTTGTCCATCTATGCCATATTTTCCTGTACAGGAGATCTCTGCTGGTGCTGAACTTACGTGTCAGCATGGCTGACAGCACTTGCAGGTAGTCTATTAGTGAATGCTCCCATGCCCCTTGTTAAAGAGCAACAGACTTTTGTAGATCTTTGTTAGTCCTGTTTTCCCACTATTTCAGAGAATCACAGAATGGTAGGTCCTAGAAGGGACCTCCAGAGATCATCTATTGCACCTCCCCACCAAGGCAGGTTCACCTAGTGGGTTTTGAATGCCTCCAGAGGTGGAGATTCCACCACCTCTTTGGGCAGCCTCTTCCAGTGCTCTGTCATCCTCACAGAAGTTCCTCTTCGTGTTTCAATGGAACTTCCTATGTTCAAGCTTGTGTCCATTACCCTTGTCCTGTCACTGGGCACCACTAAAAAAAGACTAGTCTCATCCTCCTGACATCCATCCTTTAAGTATTATAAGCATTGATAAGACTTCCACTCAGTCTTCTCCCAACTAAACCAACCCAACTCCCCCAACCTTTCCTCTTAAGAGAGACATTCTAATCCACTAATCACCTTTGTAGCTCTTTGCTGTACCCTCTCCAGCAGCTCCCTGTCCTTCTTGTCCTTCTTTGATTGACTTCATTGTGATACAGCTGCCTTTTTTCATTGAATATACTTAATGAAGCTCTACAGAAGATAAAAAAGAAGAATTTTCTAGCCCAGAAAGCAGTTCAGATCTTATTATCATTGGCTGAGGACTGGAAAAAGCTGATGCTATTTAGGACACTTCTCCATTCAAGGGCTTCAGGTATCCTGGAGTTTTTAAGAGAGGCAGAAAGGATGAGAAATTTCTGCAGGACCACCTCTCACAAGTGTGCCAGGCACTGAGGAAATGCAGTTGTGCACAAGATGGCACTGTTGGCCACAAAAAAGGACCTTTCCTGCCTTGCTTGCTGCAGACTGCCGGGGTACTTTCAGACAGAATGCTGGTTTCAGTGAACTATCAATGGCAGCACTTGAGACGCTCAGTTCTGCTGTGTGCAGGGTTGGAGTCCCTGTGAATACCATATAGTGACAGCTGCACACCAGCTCTGCGTGCACACGTCTCACTGCAGGTATGTGTAAATCTGTCCCACAGCTTTCTAACACCTTTAGCTGACCCACAGGACAGCATCTTATTTTTTCCTGCCTTCTGACCTATTATTGCACGTGAACATGGTGTCTATAACATTAACTTCACAAGGCTGTTTTTCAGGAAGAATGTGTCACTGTGTTGGTCACAATGGCTGGCTGTACATGCTTCTGATTCACCCATCACCATGGCTCCAGGCATCTCATCCACAAAAACATCACATCTAACTCAGTCACCAGGAAGAACTTGGATCCAAATCCAGTGAAGGCTGAGGAATGGGCTCTGCCTGTCTGTAACAGAGCAGTCCCATCCCAGTGCATGAGATCTGGGAAAGTCTTCACAGGACTGAATGCCAGTTCCTCACTGTCATCCCTGTCTGAGGTAAGATCATTTCCATGCCTTCCTCTAGGATGGTTGACTTATCTTTTGGAGGAATGCCTACATAAATAGATATCTTTTACTGGGTGAGCTACATGAGTTAAGCGTTAGGACTCTCCTGATTTTGAGAGTACAGAGCACCCTGGACCAAGAGCAAACACCTCTAGACTGACAAAAGTGTACTGAGTGAAGCAGCTGAGGGCTGATATCTGTCAGTGGTGTTAAAAAAGACCCAGATACTTAAAAAACAAACAAACAAAAAGTTTGTATAGGGTACTGTATTGGTTTGGAAGAAGAATAGAGACAAAATATTAATCCAAATTGATTATGCACATAAGCAAGAGTCCCTTAACAGATCTTTGATTTTCTGAGCAGCCTCAGCAAAGTCCCTGGCTTGGCACTGCAGATTCTAGTTTGGGTGGGTGGCTGCCACACCAGAAGTCAGACAGCCTGGGAAGAGGCATGAGAGGCTCTTCCCAGTTCCCGTGGACATCTGACTCCTCGGCAGCCACTACTGCAGACCAGCAGCACTCAGTCAGTCTCCTCAAAGCTGAGCCCTGTGCGAGGATGCTACCACACAGCTGCCACTGCTGCCTCTTCCCGTTGCAGCTCCACTGCCTTGCTTAGCCATGCAGGGGCACGAGAGAGGGTTCTTCAGGAGAGCAACAGAACTTGCCACCTCCACTTGCAGAAGCTAATTTCTATACTTGGTGAGTGCACATCTAGGCACAGTCCTGTGTGGTGCTCAGTAACTGAGTCATGCATCCCTCACCTGAATGAACAGCAGTGCATAATCCATCGAGGAGCTTTTTAGTGTCTATCAATCACTGAGCAGTCTAGGAGGGCTTTTAGCTCTAACGTGATATTTCTTACAGGGCTCTTGTCCCAGCTCTCTGCTACGAGTAGTGACCCAGATCATCTTCATGGCTTCACCTTCCTCTTTTGTTTCTGAAGCCACATTTGTGCATAACAGTACTGCTTGGATACTGTGTTTACAGAGGAAGAAACTATGCAGGTTGACATCTTTTTTTTTTTTTTTTTTTTTAATGGCCAAAATCCCCTCAACCTCACCATCAGGTATAATGATGAGGAAAGCAATATAAATCTGAACAGTTTACAAATCAGAGCTGGACATACTGAGAAATGGCCAAAGAGGACTTGCCTAGAGCTACTGGAGCACACAGCATCCAATATATCCATGAGAGAGGCAGGGTGGACATTTCTCCTTACATTCAAGGAGGACATGTGGTCTCTCAAGTCTTAGGATCTAATGTTGCGCTTTGCAAAGCTGTAGTGCTGTTCTGTGAGATTTCAGGATCCCGTGTCTTGATGGTCTGCTCATTAGTTGGAATGTGGATAGTCACTGAGAAAAGAACAACTACTAAAAGTTTACCAGGCAATAAGTGAAGTTCCTTGGCATGAACTGGCCTCTGGGCAGTTTGTCCTCTCCTTCAGAGCCCTGACCAGGTGGGATTCTGCAGTTTAGTTTTCTGATCTGCACTAGGCTCAGTCCCCAGTTTTTGCTTTTCACATGGAGTGGAAGGGCTCTCCGAGGGCATGTTGCATGGCATGGGTGTGCATGGTGGGCCAGGAAATGTCTGGGTTCGGGTACATGCAATGCCCATAGGAGTTTACTGCCTGTGCCTATGGGCAGAACACCCCGTACATCTCTATTCCTGTATGTGACTGACATTCTGTTATTAGAACCTCCATAGAGCTTTTCAAACCTTAAATAACCCAGCCTGATAATCACTCTGGGAGGTAATTAAGCCGCCTGGTTATCAACAGTGGAACTGAAATGTGGAGTTGGGATCTAGATTTTGGATGAGATACCCTTTTCTTTTGGAGGCCAGGTCACAAAACATTAATACAAGTGGTGTGGACCAGGATTTCTGCTTCTGTCATGGCTCATAATCAACACTTGAGTTAGATGTTTAGGAAGCTTCATGTTACCATCCCTGTTCTCAGAACATGTTCCTGTAAGGCAGAATCTCAACATACCGTGTTACAAAAATGAAGAGAACAGGATGTTTTAAAAAATCTAAATTGTACCTAGATCATGGAAATTTGGAGAGCATCACAGGCATGTTTCTGTGTCTCAGTGTAGTGCCAGTGTCTCTCTTTGTGTCAGATTTTAGCCTAATCCGTGATGGACTGAACTTTTTTTTATTATTATTATTCTTTTTTACCATGGCAACCTCACTATGGTGATTTCAGGGCTAGGGAGCTTTATATTTATCTTGACCAGCATGAAGAAGTCTGAGCTTCATTAACTGAGGAAGGTGGATAGACAGCATATAGAACACACCATACAGGAGATGGCACTTCCCTTTCCAGGGCAACTGGGTCATTTGCATTATCTACATGAGCTGCAACTTTCCTTTTGGAAATACTGAATCACTAACTGTTCTCTCTGTCCCAAGGGACAAAAATCCAGACATGGCTTCAGAGAAACCTTGCATCTTTAAGGGATGATATCCTCCTGGAACAATAATTAATGCTGGTGAGATTTTTTGTTTGGGTTTTTTTTTGAGGAACTTGGATAGAATTCAGTATCACCAGAGGGCATTAACAGTGAGCCTAGCAGAGGACAGAGAAAGATAAAGAGGGGAAAAAACAGCTATCACAAACCAGTGAACCTATTAAAATGACACTGAAGAATTCTATTAGTGCTCTTTGCCCCCGTGCTTGCCTGCCTTCGAAGATTCGAGGCAAAACACAGTTAGACAAAGCCTACTAATAATCTCTCCCAAAGGTGACATTCACACATTGCAGAGGGGCACGTGGTGCTCTGGGCTGAACGCATCAGGAGTCTGATGGCAACAAAGCTGCATCTGGCTCTGGGTGGCAGCCACTCCGTGCTGCCACGGAGTGAAGGGGGGAGTACCATGGGAAGGGGATGGTGGGGCAGACCTGGTCTTGGGCCACTCACCCACCCAGAGGCTCAGCAGCTCTGCCTGTATAAGTGGGGATGAGCTATGGAAAGAGCAGCAGTGGTACTGTGGCAACATTGCCTCCACCGGAAAGGAGGCTGGTGTTGTGCAGGCTTTAGAAGAGGACCCTCAAGTGCTGGGCAAGAGGAGTTGACTTCATCCTCACTACACCCCTGCTGAAACGCCTTGCTATGCTGCTGTCCAAGGGCCTCCGGTAAAACCTCATCCATATTTAAATACCATTGTTTGAGCTTTGGATGTGTTGAACCTTCTTGTTGGTGAGGATCACTAGAAGTACACAAGTATAGGGGAAGAAAAGCTTGATCCTAAGCTAGACTTTTTAAAAATAAACTCCTCAATGAGCTGGCTGGGCTCATTGAAAGGGCTTTAAACTAGGTCTGAAGGGAGAAAGGGATAAGACTGGGCCTGCTAGAGTTGAGCCTAAGGGTGGCAGGCCATTGTTAGGAATTAAGTCGTTAGCCCAGCTCAAGGGACTTTACACCCATGCACACAGCATGGGAAACAAGCAGGAGGAGCTGGAGGCTGTTGTGCACCACAGCTGCGATGACGTAGTTGCTAGTACAGAAACGTGGTGGGACGATTCTCATGAGTGCAGCGCTGCAGTGGGTGGTTGTAAGCTCTACAAATGGAATAGACAAGATAGAAAGGGAGGTGGGGTCGCTCTCTATATTAGGGAGTGTTTTGATTGCATGGATGTCAACAAGTGTGACGGACTGATTGAATGTTTATGGGTAAAGTTGAGGAAGGCCAACAAGGTGGATATGCTCTTGGGAGTTTGTTATAGACCACCCAACCAGGAGGAAGAGGTTGATGAACTGTTCCACAGACAACTGGCAGAAGCTGCAAAATCACAAGCCCTTGTTCTTGTGGGGGATCTGAATTTACCAGACATCCACTGGAAATATAACACAGCAGAC
>JANIJG010021613.1:35096-81466 GCA_024611175.1 Megaceryle torquata
TAGGAAGGCTCTGCAGAGGGATTGGGACAGGCTGGAGTGATGGGCTGAGGTCAGTGGGATGAGGTTTAACAAGGCCAAGTGCCACGTCTTGCACTTGGGTCACAACAACCCCAGGCAACGCTCCAGGCTTGGGGAGGAGTGGCTGGAGAGCTGCCTGACAGAAAGGGACCTGGGGGTGCTGGTGGACACCCGGCTGAACATGAGCCAGCAGTGTGCCCAGGTGGCCAAGAAGGCCAATGGCAACCTGGCCTGGATCAGAAACAGTGTGTCTAGCAGGAGCAGGGCAGTGATGGTCCCTCTGGACTCGGCACTGGGGAGGCTGCACCTTGAGTCCAGTTTTGGTCACCACAGCACAAGAAGGACATTGAGGTGCTGGAGCAGGTCCAGAGAAGGGCAACGAAGCTGTTGAGGGGTCTGGAAAGCCTGCCTTATGAGGAGAGGTTGAGGGAGCTGGGGTGGTTTAATCTGGAGAAGAGGAGGCTGAGAGGAGACCTTATTGCTCTCTACAGCTACCTAAAAAGGA
This sequence comes from Megaceryle torquata, assembly GCA_024611175.1. Lineage (NCBI taxonomy): Eukaryota > Metazoa > Chordata > Aves > Coraciiformes > Cerylidae > Megaceryle > Megaceryle torquata. The sequence goes on from JANIJG010021613.1 coordinate 35,620, forward strand.
GGGTGTAGTGAGGCTGGTGTTGGTCTCTTCTCCCAAATTACTAATGATAAAACAAGAGGAAATGGCCTCAAGTTGCATCAGGGGAGGTTTAGATTGGACAGTAGGAAGAAATTCTTCACTGAGAGAGTGGATGGGCACTGGAACAGGCTGCCCAGGGAGGGGGTGGAGTTATCATCCCTGGAGGTGTTTAAAAAATGTGTAGATGTAGCAGTTGAGGCTCTGGTCTAGTGGACAGAGAGATGTTCGGATGAAGGTTGGACTCGATGATCCTAGAGGTCCTTTCCAACCCTATTGATTCTGTGATTCTACTCCCTTAGATGTGCTGCTTAGCTTGGTACTGTGAGCTATATCCCACAGTTCCCCAAAATGGTGGTGATTTGGGGAGCCATCTAAACTGAGACTAAAGATCTCCACCCAAGTTCACTGGGAAAATGCAAGACCTCTTTCCCCACTAGCAGCTAAACCTTATTTTCACTTCCTGAACTTGTTCTGCCAGCACAATAAAGCAAATGTCTGTTTATGCAGGAGTAGCTAGTGCACCAGAATAAGAATATATCTGAGATACATTTAAATAAGTTTTTAATATTATTAATTTTTCTCTCTCCCATTTTGTATTTTTAGTAGGAGAACCTCTTCCAAGCAGGATCAAAGGGACAGTTTACTGCTCTTTGTAGAAAAGCAGATTCTCTTTCACCTTTGGAAATTATCAAACATAGCATAGAAAACTCACACACCACCTTGTCTGCTTTACTCAGCAGATGATGATGTCTCAGCTGGAGTACTTTGTGTGGTGTTGGGCGCTGCATTCCCAGAGAGATACAGACCAGCTGGAGTGAATCCAGAAGGGAGCTGCAGGAAGGATCAGAGGGCTGGAAATCACGACCTACCAGGAAGAATGACTGCATTGGGGTTTCTTTGCTTAAAGAAAAGAAGATTAAGAATGGGGGAAGGGAGAATGATAATATTCCTTAAATATGCAAAAGACTGCTGCTGAGAGAAGAGGAAAAAGAATTTCTTCTCCCTAGTGGAAAGAAAAAGAAATAATGGGTTCAGATTGCAGCAAGAATAACTGAAGTTAAGCATTATGAAAAAGCTTTCTAACAGGGAAAAAAAAAAAAAAAAAAGCAGCACTGGACTGGATTGTCTGAAGAGACATGTTACAGACCCAATTGGAGTCTCTAAAAGCAAATTAAGCAACTGTTCCTCTTGGGAAAAGGAAAGGAACAGATGACCTTGGGAGTTAAAAGGACCATTATGACATTTTAGAGGAAAGTAATTCACCTGGAAATTCAGCTACTGGTCGAGGCAAGTTGAAAATAAAATAAGAAAGAAGAAGAAGTTTTTATTAATGTTTTTCTACATCCTATAAGTTTTTTAAATCATCCTTTCAAGCCTCCTAAGATTTACTAGGTATGTCAGTATTAAAACATTAGAAGGTGATACAAAAATAACAAAACATAAAGGGGAGATGTTTATAGATTTCAGCACTGGACTGCACTTGGCAGCTCTGAGCCCCTGACTTACCCATGGGCACTTGGAAGACTATCGCTCTCTGGAAACCTCATCTCTTTCTGGATCATTCAAGTGAGAAAGGCAGAGTTCCCTCTTGCCTTCTTCAGGGGGTCTGGTGTTGCCAGCGGTGGTTCGGAGAGCATTATGGGGGCAACCCAGGAAGGAGAATTACACCTGCTCTAAATGGTGTCTGAGCACTGAGCTGCGTACGTAAGAGGATGGAAATGGGAAGAGATGATAAGAAGATTGCCAAGTTGGCCACTGCAGCTGAAAACACACTGGCAAGCTTTCCTCTCCTGCCTCTCTGCTACGACCTCTCAATCACCCTTGGTACAGCTCTTATAATGCTCTGCCAAATAGGATTACACTCCAGCAGAGGGAGAATTTACACATTCCATAGAACTTGATGAAATAGCAATTGATAATGACACACCACAGTGTTAACTGGAAAAAAATCCATATATATTTGGGGTCATTGGTGTGGCTGGGTAGGAAAAGAAGAGTCACACCACATGTTTGGTTGGTTTTAAGCCCAGGCAACCTTTGCCCATGTTCAAGGAGTCCTCTCGCAAACCTTATGCTTGTTAGATTGTAATTGCTTGCTGATGGTGCTGCTGGCGAACTGGTGCAAAAAGAGATGATCCCTCATTAATGCAGAAGCTTACATGAGACCAGCTCCAAGGAATAATTACAATAGTGTCTAAATACAGTCTGGTCCAAGTTTCCTTACACCAGAATGCCATTTTATTACTATATCTGACAGAAAGGAAAAAAAAAAAAAAAACCCATCAAGAAGTCTGTCTGGGAACTGTCTCCTCACCCTCTGGATATTTTTCAAAGCAGGTCTGTGAGTTTTGCTTAGAGGGTATTTGTGGCTTGGAACTGCATGGAAATGCATTTGGAGACACATCACTGGTCGAGAGGGCAGAGGGTCAACAGCCCCTATTAATTGCACTGCAGCTGGACAGGAGCTGAAACGCTTCCCTACAGCCTCGCTCAGACAGAAAGAACATTACACGGCTGTAAACAGTTGTAAAGAGCTGTCAGGGAAGGAGAAAGCTACACCTACCTTTTGCTTATTGCCTTGCATAGAAAAAAAGAAAAAAAAAAAAGGGGACATGAAATGAATAAAATCAACTCATGGGAAGCTACACACTGATTACTTTTTGTCCAAAGCCAAAGACATCAGTCTTCTTTTGCACAAGACGCGAGACACGTGTTGAGACACCTTGTGATTATAAACTCTCCTCAGCAAAATTACTGAGGGTCAAAGAATTTGGGGACTCATGGGATGATCTGATTGGCAGGACAATTAGGTAAGGGCTGTGTTCTTTCATTTCTGCTGGAAGCTTGGTGTAATTACAGCTCCTGTCTCTGGCCTGTGTGATGCCAGAGGTTGAACGAGGTGATAAAGATACTCCCTCTGGCCGTAAAAATCTATTAACCTCGCTTTGCACCACGAATGGTTCAGGCACACAGAAATTCAATACCTGTCCACCATCTGAAAGCTCTCTCGTCAAGGAGGAAGAAATAGAAGTGCCAAGGTGAACAGGGTTTTTCTCCAATTTTTCCATTGAAATTGCTGGTGAGAAGCTCCCAGGCGAAGGGTTCAGCTTCAAGGAGCAGCTGGGTTTTGGAGGCTTTGCAACAGGAGTAGCTGAGCTTGGGAGGAGCGTGTCCTGTGGCTGGGGGTGCACTCAGCAAGTGATGGTCATCAGTGAGAGAGACAGGCCACAGGGGGTTCCCATGCTCGCTGAAGGTGCTGCTTTCCTTATTTAAAGGGGATGGAAAAGGAAAACCTGGTGGAGAATTGCTACAGGGGCAGGGTAGATTTAGACTGGACATTAGGAAGAAGTTCTTTACCGTGAGGGTGGTGGAATACTAGAACAGGTTGCCCAGGGAGGTGGTAGAGGGCTCATCCCTGGAACATTCAAGGTCAGGCTTACTGGGGCTCTGAGCAACCTGATGTAGTTGAGGATGTCCCTGCTCACTGCAGGGGGGTTGGACCAGATGGCCTTTAGAGGTCCCTTCCAACCCAGGGTATTCTATGATTCTATGATTTTGTGAAAGCTCTTGAGCACAGGAAATTAGGCTGCCCCAGAAACAGGCCAGAAAATCACCGTTCTCCAGAGACAGTAATCTTTATTTTTGCACATATAGGGCAGAAAGATTTTTTGAGTGAGGATCCTAGTTATTTATTAGCTTTCTTTGGGGGTAGTTTTTGGAGAAAGGGGCTAGTGAGAGCTCCTAGTTAATTTGTAATATGCCTTACTGAGGGGGATATTCATCTGCCTTAAGTTAGGTATCTAAAGATAAAAATGTCCATGCCTGAGCCAGCCAGCCTTTTTATCCCACTGTAACTGGGAGGAAAACCAGAAGAGATGGCAAAGGCAGATCAGACTAATCACCATTTGGAGATGCCCATTTCCTTTCAGCATCTATCCAAGGAGTCTTATGTGATGACTTAAAGCTTCAACACCTGATTTACAGGAATCCAAGGTTAGGTGAGATTCCCAACAGCCATCGAGTAAAACTGCAATGTTTTTCACAGATGATGTAAATGGCATAAGAGGAAAAAAAAAAAAAAAAAGCCACCTAATAATCAATCATTAGCTTAATTAGCTCCAAGCTATGAAGTCAGACAGTTCCAACTGGAGGCCAAATCCAGCCTGTGGGCTGATTCCATCTGGCTTAGCTCTGCTTCTGCCATGGCTATGTGGTGGGACAAGAGGCAATGGAGAGCAGCTGTTAGTGCCCTGGGTGAAGTCCAGCAGCTCCTAATACCTCCTACTGTGCTTGCATGCAGCCAAAACCCACAGCCCGGGGAGGTGCTGTGTCCACATGACTTGTGAAGGGAGTCTCCAAATGGGCATCTGGGCTCCAGGAACACAAAACAAAGCTTGGACCACCCCATGAATTAAGTCATTCTTGGCCAGAAAGAGACTTAGGAAAGTAAACATCTTGAAGCTTGTATTGCACAGCCCTGCTTTAGAAAGCCCAAATTAAGCGCTTGGATGTGCAGCCTGTGCTGAGAGGTAGCATTTGTGCAGTTGAGGTTCATGCAATTCTCTTTGGAGGAATTTTCACAAAGAAAAGAGGACCTGGTGTTTTCTGACATTTACTTTAACTAAAAGGCATTGTGAAGACTTTCACAGAATACCAATTAGGCTCACAGGTTAGCAAGCGAGAGCTCTGTGCTTCATGTTAGCCGAGGTCACCGCACAGCAGCAAAGAAAAAAATCAGAGCTATTCACAAACAGCCTATCCCAGAGCTGCAAATCTGATTTCTCCACTTTAGCCAGATGAGTGTTGTTAGCAGAAGTAACATCTTTCTTTTACACCAGCTGATCCAGTTAAGAAAGAGTAGACTAGCTTTTGGGGCTGCAAGCAACGTCTGAAACAAAACCTGGCAACCAGAAGGGCTTCTGCTCCCAGGGGCTCATCTGGGTTTTGTTTCAGCTACATCAGCCAGCCTCTGAAGCAATATCACCTCACTATAAATCATGACTTACATGTATCTGTGGCAATCACAGCTACTGCAGTGTTGCTCTAAATTCCTATCACTATTTAAAAACTGCATAGCTTAGGTCCCTCTTAAAGTATCCTCGTGAAGTTCAGTGCTTTTTCATTTGTAAGCAGCTTTGTTTAAGTTTTACAGATGCTGCCTACTAACATTAGGACCACTGGTGTCACGGGATTGGGATGTGCTCTTGGGTCACAAGGGAAGGCCCAGCTGCCCTGTGCTGGTCTCAGGGAGAGCTGAGCACTCCAGCGGGTCCTGGCCCGGCCCATAGGCAATGTGTCATGGAGGTGAAGCAATCCTATATGCCAGACAAACCTTTCCCTTTCATTCCTCTATCTTGAGAAAGCTGTAGAGCAAAGTGTACCCTGTGTGCCAAAGCTCCTTTCTTTCATGACTACCACACAGCAGACACCTGTCTGGTGGGGGATTGACACAGCCCAAAGTGGGAGGACAAGAGGGATTCCCTGAGGCAAAGCCAGGACTCGCCAAGAGACAGACTACACCACTTTGAGCTACAGGAGGGACAGACCATCCCCTAATATACCTGTTCCTCTCTGTATACAGCTTCTCCATCACCTAACCACTCCAAAGGCCACCCCTTTCATCTTCTGGAGCAGGAGGTGTGCTTGGACCAGACAGTCTCATAGCATCCAGGTGGGAGGAGAGGTATGAGTGGTGGACTACTCCCATTTCCCATGAAGCACAGCTGGAGTTCTTTCATGAACAACCCCAAAGGCATGTTCTCCTGCTGTCTTACAACTCTTTTAGTGTGGGCTAATGAAAACATGCATGAGGAGGAGCACGTTGAAATGTTACAGCAGTGGTGTGGATCATGAAAAAACTACTTTTCACATGGCAGTAATGTGCAGTGTATATATAAAATATATGAAGCCAAGGTAAATTGAACTGTTTACTCTCAACTTTTCCTCATGTTTTCTCTAATTCAACAGACAAGTTTCCTTGCTGTCTCTCTCTGGTATGAAACAAAAGGAGTATCTCTGATAGTGATACAGCCATATGCAACAGAGTTTAGTCACCTACACAGCTTCAATCAGAACATCTTCTACTGTTCATAAGTGTAAATAATCCAAGTTACAGCTTTTAAATTGACCATGCTAGTATTTCTGAGATAAGATCTCCACCATTTCTTGGCATCTGTCTCCATCTGTCACATTATCCTTCCTCTGGTTTGTCTATTCTAAATGCCAGCTAACCAAGGTCAGAGGCAGCCACAACATGACTAGGAGTGCTTTGAGGTAGTGCAGCTCTTTCCTCACTACCTGGCTTGGCACATGTGCATCAGGCAACACTTATGTGTCAGCTGGGACTGAGGCCCCTGAGAGTCAGCCTCCCAGATAATCTGCCCCTTGAACAGAAGAACGGTGAAAAACGTCATTCTTCTTCATGGATGTAGTCCTCTCACAGCTGATCTAAGTCCCGGTCCTGTCACTCCTCACCAGCGTGCATTGTCACTCTCTTTAACATTTCTATTGCTCTACACCACGGATCGCATAGGCAATGCCTGCGCTGCAAACAAAAGAGGATTAGGTACCAGTGCCTGGCCCTAAAGCCAAGTGGCTCGTTGATTACAGCTCCTATACAAACATGCAGTTCCCCATCCTGAAAGTGTGCTTACCTTCAGTTCGCACGAGCTGAAGGAGAGGGTAGCTGCTCTCTTTTCTAAATTTTAGACCGTGTGGTCCTCAGCCTGAGCAAACTGCTTGTAGTAGTTGCTCTGCTCAGGTTGGTAAGAGGCATAGTGAATAGGTGTAGCATATAGTACTACATTGCTGATTGAACTCATTATTGAAAGAACAGATTTCAGTGCTGGGAATAGATCATCGCCAATTAATGATAGTGTTTTCTCAAAACAATATTTGGAAAGTACAGTCAGACACAAACACACGCCTGGTTCATGACCCCCTCTTTCTTGAGTTCTCCAGGCACTACATGAAAAGTGGAATCCTTATTTCTTTAAATAACTCATTTCTTCCTCTTTCAATGAACTTACTCATGCTCTTTGAACTTCAAGGTAGAAAAATCAAAGGCAGTCACTGTGTCTCTTAGGAGTTCTTGACCTACTTTGTACTGATCAGTTCTCATCTCCTACAGAAATGTGGAAACTGTGTCAGAAGGATTTACACAATAAGCTGTCAAGAATGTTTCTTCTTTTAACTTTATGCATTTCGAGGAAAGGAACCTGAAAGGAATGTGCACAAACTTTAGATACAATTGTAGGAAAAGTGTCTGTTCCAACAGATAATGCAAAAGATACCTCTGTGGGCTCAAGAGGCTACTTGAATGAGTTGTCAAGTATAATTCAGAAAAGTGTCTCTAAATTCTTTCATGTTGGCAGTAAAATCAGACCTATTTCAGAGTGATTTTTGTTGGCATAGAAAGGGGAAATTTGGAAACCTGGGGGAGGGGGGAAAAGAAAAATATTTTCCCACTTGAAGAAAAAATTCCACTAATCAGTCATTGCTCAGTGGTGTGAGATAAAGGCTCACGATAAAATGTGATGATTCATTAGGAACATAGGTCTTCATATTTAAAAAATTTTGGCAAATAATCAGAGGTCTGGTTAGGTACTGGTTAGACCACCCCCCAGTCTGGCAAATGCCCATTAAATCAGCAGTGCAGGACAGTGCTATGCAGAGATCAGGACAAATTTGGTTCCTTTGTGTGGTAGCCTTTGAATTCTTTGCAAAACAATTATTTGCTCCTCACCCTCCTACCTGGGACTTCCTTACCAGTGAGGATTTCCCCCCTGGCAAGCTCCGAGGACCATAGGAATGCAACAAGATATGAAGCCACAGTTTTACAGCTTGGGCTTGGCGACTAAACCTAAATTAATGGCACCTTGCAAGAACAAGACAGGGTTTTGCTCAGTGACATTAGGGGTCAGCCTCATGGTCATCACTGTGTGCTCAGACACCAGGTAGTCACATCGGGCAGGGCTGGTCACTCCTGTAAGGCTTGCACTGTTCTGTGCTAAAATGTGTAAAACACAACATGAAGTGCATTTGTTGCTTTGCGATGCCCTTGCTTCTGGTAACAGGCACCTCTCTACAGGGGTAGCAACGTAAGGGTGTTGAAAACCACCATTAGAACACCCCCAGCTTTTCTGAATACAAAGAATTTAATTTTTGACATCCATTATTAGCTTTTTGTGCTGGTATTTCCATGGCCGTGTGTGTGTGTGAATTCACACGCATGTGTCTGCTTTTTCACAAGCCTTTTGCTGTGGAAACTGGACACCTGTATCCCCGTGTCTCACTTAAGCACTTTGCAAGGACAAAAGCAAGGCAAATCTGCATCATTACTGTAATTCATCCAGTACTTTTCCATTAAACACTGCCAGAAAAATGCCTCCAGTTCAAGGGCAGAGCTTTTCTCAGACTGTATGGGAGAAGTCTGCCTGTAAGAAAAAAAATGATTTAAAGGATGTTGGATCCTTCAGTGACAATGAACTTAAAGCTACAGTGGCATTGTCAGAGGAGTAAGCAGCACCAAATTCAACACTGATCACACATTGCTCCTTTAAAAGAAGAGTGACCTGTCCTGAGCACAGAGGGATTTCATTGCCCCATGTTCCCTGTGCAATTGCACCATGTGGCAATTTGTCAGTGGTTTCTCTGAACAGCTTGGTTAACATCATTGCACAGCAGTTGCTACAGGAGGTAGCATGGGTTTGCTGTGCCCAAGGCTTGTAGCACCTTGGCTCCAGGCCACCTGCTCTTGCTCTTCTCAGCTCCACACATCCTGCCCCCATAGCTACTACTGGGGCTCACTTTGACTCTCGCTCCTTTCTGTAACGTTTTCATCCAGTTTGGAGGTGAGGTGCAGGGATGAGAAGGACCATGCTGTGTCTCCTGAGGCTGTTTGCTGTGAGCTCCTTCTGACCACTGGAGTTGGGCCTCATGCTAGGAAAGGCAGCGTGTGACCCAGGCTGACCTTCCTCCCAGCTGGCATGATGCCATCTCCTCCTCTGCAGCCAGTCCGCTCCATTGCCTCCCAGAAAGACCACAAGCTGCTTCTCTGGAAGAAAAATGGATGTGATAGGTAACTTCCATTTAAAGCCTGCTTGTGGGAACGCTTCTCATCAGCACGATGTTGTAAATACAGGCAGACATGTTCCCATGCATGCAGACGCATGCATCACAGCGCTGCGTTGTTCTCAGCACAGCTATTAAAATGAAGGGAGTTTGATAGATATTCACCACCATACACTAAACCTACAGCCTTCCAGAGCCACCTCTTCTCCATTTTGTGTGTGTACCAGCAGTAACAAGGTAACAGCAAAACTGATTTACATTCCAGTGCGATTATCTGCAGTGATGCACTCCATTAAATGGGCAGACAGTGGCTTACTTTTCATAATCTACGGTGACATACTGGAAATGAAAGTGACAAAAATTATAGATTGCTCTTTGTCTGCAGATGCAAAAGAAAAGACGTGGAGGAAAGAGAGGCCCAGGGGCTTGCTCCTGCAAAATGCCACACTAGCCTGCAATGTGTTGAGTGTTCCCATTTCCATTTGAGTTCTGTGAAAGTAAGGTACTGAGCCCCTCAGAAGAGTGCAGGATGAAGCTCCCATTTGGGAAATAAGCATTCATTTATTTGCAAATATCATTTTCTGTGGTTCAAAAAACATTAAACCAAGTGCAACCTTTGAATTTGTTAGTTTTCAAGTACTTTTCTGGTTTGTTTTGTTTTGGTTTGGTTTGGTTTGGTTTTATTATGAAGCAGCATCTATGAAAGCTGGTGTGTATTTGAGGATTTATCTCAACACAGCCTTAGTTTGAAAAACAAGCTATTACTGACCTGAAGATCATGCAGGCAAGTAATGAAGACTGAGAGGAATGGAACGAATAGAAATTGCTGCATAGAATCCCAGACGCCTGAAATTTGTATTAGCCTGCAATTTTTTTTTAAGCCATAGAACACTTGAGCAGAGATAAACACTCAAACTGGGTCAGCTCACAAGCATTCAACAATTCCACATCTTTCCTCAACGGCTGCTTCTTGGGTCACAGAGTCTAACACTGTACAGTTAAATAAATAAATCAGGCCATCATTTGTGTCTCTGTCTTTACGAGGTCAACTGGGGGCACTCTGGGGCCTTTGGGGTTTCTGGAAGAGCCATAGCTAAATACAGATACCTGAAAATTTGTTTTACTCAAAATTGGCACCCTAAAAAAAGACTTAAATCAGCCACATGTCAAGGCAGCCTTTAAAATCAGAAACATAAAAATAAACCCTTACAGACTTGCCTTAAAAGATAGCTCCAAACTCAAACAGCTCTGAAGTCTAATAAATGCAATAGAAACATCTTTTGAGCAAAACACACTGGTGAAAAGATTGTTTATTGTGTTAAAAAAAATCAATGCAATCTGCAGGGACTGAATCAAATACCTGTACATTTTACCCTGTGATTCATTATGCTTTCACGAGTAAGGGATGCTAGGATGAAATGGAATATACGTGTAGCTGGAATGGTTGGAATATACATGGTGAGAAAACATAATCACTCTTTTTTCAGCTTGGAATCTGACAGTGACATGTTTTTCATTGCGTTCATTAATGCACCAAAATGTTTATGTCGTGTGCTAAAAACCACTAATTCATGAAAAATGCAGCTTAGATGCCACAACCCCTAAACTAACAGAGAACTTTTCATGTAGGTATAATTCTGAAATACTACCATCAGCCCTTCTTCTCTTGGCATGCAGGATTCGCTATCATCACTCACACATCTATTTTTCTGTGAGTTAGACTTGCAGCTCATATTTTCAAAGTATTTGTGTCAGTGTCTGGGCTCCTTTGCTTTAACCTAAATCTGTGTGGAAAAGATTGACACTGTCACCAGCAGCTTCTTTTTAAGGGGGACATGGGTCAAGCAGAAATTGATTTATAATCAAGTAATACTTATCTTACATGCAATATCAGCCCATTACTTGCCAGGACTGAGGTAGATAGTTGCTTTTTTTTCGGTGTTTTGAATGTTAATTGAGCTCATACTAAGGGGAATGAGCTCTCTGTGTTTTGTAAGGCCAGTCTTTGCCCCACAAGCTATATTCCTGCTAGGGATATGTCTATAGGAGTAAGAAAGCAAGTCCTGACAGTGCTCTGAGCATCCTTAGACCTTCATGCATTTAGTGCTTTAATCAATATACCCCAGGATACAGCAGAGCTGAACAGTTCATAGGTGGTGCCAGGCTGGTTACAGCCACTCTGATTTTGATTCACACCACCACATGTGTTGCTTTGCACAGGCAAAGCAAGACTATGTCTGCCTGCAAAGCACAGTGATCAAAATGCTGTATCCTAATCAGCATCTCCACCATAAAGTGGAGATAGGGGACTGGAGGGTCATGGTCGTGGAGCTGCACTGAATCTGCATTTCTTTGTGCAGCCTCAGGCTAGTCATTCCTTTTATTCCCATCTTAAGTCCTCATCTGAAAAACTGGGAATAAAGGGAATGACTTTTAATTAGTAGAAGCATGACTTTGTAAACAGTCATGATGGGTTTGTATACTGGGGTGATGAGGGGCCATGGAAATACCGAGCCAGAGTGAGTAAACCAGAAAGGTTGAACTGTTAAATGATACATTGCAGTAAAAGTGGGGTTTAATCCCCCCTCTCCCCCTCCAGCTAGGAGACTATCTAAAAGGACAGTAAAGCAATGGCAATCAGCTTGCCACGTCACAGCCCATCACAGTCCTCCTTCTCTCCTGCACTGGGATTGTGCACCCACTGAATGAATAGGCAAACCTGGCCTTATTTCAGCTTAGGACACAGTCTGTCAGTCATTTCTGACAACAAGCATTTGGTGCCCATTTTTAGCAGGATTTTAACAGATCAATCTTTATCTGGTGGTTCAAAGAAGCAATTCCATCTGAGTACAGCTTGGTACTTGCAAACACTGTGCTTCATCTTTAAACGTATCATCATTCTGAGTCACCGACTACTTCTGTTTAATGTAGGTGATCTGATTCACCAAAGTCAGTTATATTATTAACTGGGGAAAATTAAGTTCCTATTTCTATGAAAGCATAAATGTTATCTGAGACAGTGACATTTACAATTCACTGAAAAATATGATTTGTTTTATATGCAGTTGTTGAGCTGCCAAGGAGCTTTTTTATTTCTAGCAATTTAAGTTTCTGTGTAAAGTAGATCATTTAAGACAGGCAGAAGATGCCTTTTCCTCACTGATCCATTATGTCTGCCTTTTCCCTTTACTCTTGGTCTTCAGCAGGCAAAGAAGCAGCACGGGTTAGAAATCACTGGGTATATGTACATAGCTCATTTTTCTTTGTAATATAAGGAAGGGACAAGAAAACCTTACGGAACATAAAGTCATTAAAAAAACCCCACCAAAACCAGACAATTCTATCGTGATGGATATACACTTACACAATTAAATAAAAATACCCTCGCAATACCAAAGAGCAGAACACATTTCATTTTTATCTGCAGTGTCACTCTCCTAATGGCTTCTGTCACAAAACCTAAACAAAACAAATCTGTGAAGCAGACAAAGTCTTGGGTCTCAGGGATGCCGAGCTCTGCCAGGTGGATCAGAAAAGTAGGTCAGTGGGTCATTAATGCAAACCTGATGGGAAATAAACCCCGACCTGCTGAAAAGGAAGAGGATTAGCACATTCGGCCGTTTGACACACTCCATGCCTATCATTTTCTCTAACCAGGCATTGCAGTGCCAGCACTGTGAGCCAAAACGCAGATCTGAGGACATCTCAGGGACTGAAATACCATCACCCTGGCTTATTGTGCAGACCTCACAAACAGCCTTACATAGATGGTGGGGTTTTCACACTTGAAGAGCAACATATATTGCAATTTCTGTGTGCCCAAGTACACAGCAAATCATTTTCAGAAACCTATACAGCCTCATTTCTATTACTGAACCAATCACTTAACCCTTAAAATGTTTGCCATCTTTCTATGTCCTCCAGAAAGCCCAAATTATTTTTGACATTTCATTTTCCAGGAAGATGTGATAGATGCAGTGTTGGGAATTTCCACCTGCAGCCTTGTACCTTTAGCTGCTTTGCAGCTTTCCTCTTATATGTGGTGATGTGGGGAGGAAAGTCAAGTCCTGCTCCCTTGGGCAATGGGGGAAGATACCATCCCGAGCTCCCCAGTGTCCTACAGGCACCTTTTGTGGCAGTGGAGAGCCCCCAGTGGCAACCTTCACTTTCTGGCTTTATGAATCTTTTTCTTTTTTGCTTAGTTTACCCCTTTTGGCATAGACCTGCTTAGGATTTTTTTGTTGCTGTTGTAAGACTAAGTCAAACAAATATGGGGTTTTTACACATTTTTCTCTTCTGATCAAGGAATCAAGCACTTGGGTGGTTTTTTTCCATTGTTAACTTAATCAGTGTTTCTTGTTTTGTACTGTTTTAGTTTGGTGCTTTTTTCTGTCTCTCTTTTTTTTTTTTTTCTTTTTTCTGCATCAAAGTTTTGGATTTCCCCCCTTGAAAAGCCCCTTTCAGGGAATCCAGAGCCAGCGGTTAAGAAATCTTAAGAAAGCTTGGAAATCCTTCATGATGCATTAGTTCTAGGAAACATCTGACAAACAAAATAATCCACTGGTGGGTAGAGGCATTCAAAAAATACATTTAAGGAAGTCCAGAAATTTGGAGCTAAGATTTCTTATTTCTTTTCCATAAAATAATTTCCTTGCACATGTTCGACTTGTCTTTTGGCTGACTTTGTATCTTTTCTGGACCACTTGGAAGACGTGAATGCAGACGTGGCATCACGAAAAAAACGCAAGACAGACACATCCCATATTATACCCTGCCTGGTTTAGCTCAAACATTTCTGAAATGACAAGTAAGATAATCAACCAAATGGTGCATGCAGCAACAGCAGATAACTGCGTACTTTAAAGCAGTGCAGCACATGTCTACTCAATACCAAGGTGGTTTTGGGTGCCTTCGAAGATTACAGACCCAAATGTCTTGTCCTGGACAAGACACCTTGTGCTGCTTTGAAGGGTGAAATAATTCGGCTGGCTCAGACAGTGGGACTACAGCAGGAGAAGGAATGGGTGCTGAGCATCCTGGTGTACAATAAACTAGTGGATATTTACAGGTTGATTTCCCATTTAAATCAAAGTGATTTCAGCAATTGTTTATAATTATGATTTCAGTCATTAACAGAGAACAGCTAATCCTTGATTGCCACTTGTTTTAAATTTGTACTTCTAGAACATTTCCTCATGCAAAGGCCTGTGCTCAGTAATTGATGTGAATTTATTTTTGCAAGACTAGAAGGTAAACAAAATCCAAATGAATTTATCTGCGGAGTTGTGGTTTACAAGCATTTATTCAGATCTTTAATTTATAAGTTACTTAATTTTGAAATTCCAGACAAAGCATCTCTTATTTATTATATAATGTTCCCTTTTTACTTGCAATTTGAATGAAAATGGAATCAATTAAAATATGTGAACTCAACACTTTGTTTTTGTTTGAATGATCTCAGTAATGCTAACTTAGATATGCTGTGATATGTTCACTTAGAGAAAGTGAACGTGCCATAACACTTGAAGCAACTAACCAGAGGAGGCAGCATTTCTGTTTGTCTAATTAAATTGATAATTTACAGTCACCTGTGATTTTATTATTTTAGAACTTAGTATGTATTTTAGAACGTAGTAGTTTTCATCGTCTTGCATTATTTTTTTTACTGACTGGTTTTTGAGGAGTTTTAGATGAGTACTCGGCTTTCAATTGAAATGATCTAGTCAAAAGACCAGAGCTACTTGAAAAAAAAAAAAAAAATCAAAAAATGTTGAATTTGTACTTACAGTAGAAGTTACTTCTGATTAAAAAAAAGAGAGATTTGTCACTGTAGTAAACCCAGCTCCCCAGTCTTTACAGAATAATTTCCCCTAGTTGTAGGACAACTTTCTCTAAAACTGCAGCTGCAAACATACACTGCTTTTGACTTTTAATGTGATTTATATTATTACAATATATGATAATGAATTTAGACCTTCCCTTATGTTGTCATGTTTTACATTTTCGTTTTAATCAACTATTGTTTTAATAGAAGATTTTATTGCAATGGTAATATCCAGATTTTTAATGGAAAGATTAACAAGCCTTCCTCTAATCAGTAGAGCAAGGTGATTACACCAACAAAACAAATTTAGCAGCATGACTGTTTCCGTATATGTCAACTTATTTTATGCAGTAATAACTTGAAAGCATAATTTCATTAATTACCTTTCTAGCAGTTGAAAGTGCTTCAGACGTATTCTGTTGGTGAAGGGACATACTATGAACACAGTCTAATTTCTACTCAAATGCTGTGTTTAAGTCCTTGTGTGGATAAAGAAAATGAAGCATTTTCTGAGTGTTTTGTTAAACTGAGAGACAGAAGAGGGATGCCCAGCAATTTAAAGAGATTAAGGATCACTCCAGGAAGTCTAAGTATTTATTTGATACCTCCAAGTAACATGAAAATAAAAGCTGGAGGAGCAGTCAAAGAAAAATTTAAGCTTTGTTTTAACTAATGGGTCACAATGCAAAGTAATAGTGATGGAAGAATGACTTCCACTGAGGTGCTGCTGTTGGAGTTGTCATCTTGGCTTCAGAGGTCATCTTGGACCACAGATGCCAATCCACTCTTTCAGTGCCATGCACAGATAGGCAGGGGCTGTGAGGGGTTTTTCCAGTAGGCAAGCTCCAGGTTGTCTTCCTGCCTTCAGGAGGTACACACAAAAGCCCTACTTTCTCTTAGTACACATGAGAGACCAGTCAAGGACATTAAACTACTGTAAAAAAAAATTGTTTATGCTGTTCCAAGTTATTTTCTTGCATAGAAATGTTTTATTACTTTTTAAATTATTTTTCATTATTACCTCTATTGCTTCCCACTTGGGGACTCTTGAGATGGGCTGAAAATGGCCCAGTCCTGATGGAGCCAACAGTGACTTACACCAGCTGAGTACCTGTCCCTTAACTCAGATGCATCCTCTACTGGGGAGCCAGCAAGTGTGGGTTATACAGGAGGAATTATCTTTGAAATGGATTTCTAAAACAATGCATTTAACATATGAAAGCCTGGGAATCCAAAATGAAAGTTTTTACATACTTGGCATTCATTTGGAAGTTGGCAGTGACAGCTTTCATCCTACAGAAAACATTTTTTATCTCATGAAAGTTGAAAATAGCTTTGTGTAATACTGGTGCCTCTCACTAAGATGGGGCTTTTCATCCATGACCTACTTTGCTTTCTGCACAATATACCTAATGAGTAATAATGACTTCGGAAAGGGCAGCGCTAGAGAAGAAGTCAAAGTAATGCCTTAAGATGCTGTCTGCGAGAACATCAAACAGAATATTTTTCATTAGGCTGAATAAAAGAATCTGGGTAAAGTACACGTAAGTTTAAGAATTAAACACCGCTCGGCTGATGGGTGAAGGCTCTTTGCACAAAGCAGCTGTCGTGGCCTGGGCCAGTGGTCGTGCTGTGACAGCATTGTGGTGCTGCTGTCAGGCACCCCGGGGGGCTGTGCAGCACACAAGCATCCCTGCCAGCACCCGCAGCACCCGCTGGCAGAGCAGCGTGGAACCTGCCACAGGCTGATGTGCTTCAGTGACAAGTAGGGCACCTGTGAGACTCTGTGTCCCACAGCCCTTCGGGTTGGGGAGAGATGTGGTGGGAGTGAGGACCAGGGCTGAGCAGGCAGGAGAAGGAACTGGGAGACACAGAAGACAAGAGTATAAAGCTCCATCCTCACTTGCAGAGCTGCTCTGCCTTTTACTTGCCAGTCACTCATCAGCATGTACCAGTCCCCATCTAAATTTGCCTATCTGCTCAGCTGCTGTCCTCCTTTATTCTCTGCCACCTTCCAGCTAAGAGTCAGAGCTGTGCGACACCCATTTCCCTCTCTCCTCAGCAGTGGAGCTGATGCACAGGTCCCACTGCTCCAGCCCTCATCAGATCCCTGGGGCTCCTTCCTTTCACAAACTCCCATCGCCTCTCTCCCATGGAGGGCAAAACTTTGCCTCTTCTCACCCTCCATTAGTCCTCCAGCATCTCAGATAATATTTAGTTTCACTCCAGAAAGTCTTTGTTAGACAAAAAAAGGTAAGATTTTACTTCTATTATTATTACTATTATCACTCTCCTTGTACTGTGATATTGCTGGAGTGGAAAAAGTATGCTTTTTTCTTCTTGGGCAACTGAAACTTTGTTAGATTGCAAAAGTAATTTATTTTGTTCTTCTCAGGTGAGCTGAAAATACTCTTGGCAGCAAGAGTATTCCTTGTGAAACTCTGTAGAAGGAAAAGGATTTTAGATATCAAAAAAATGCATGCAAGTCTGTTTCAAAAATGCGTGTAAGACACAACATTGCATCATTTTTCTTCCTGTCAGAAGATGCCTGAGTTTTCCCAGCAGGCCAACTTTGAATTCTATTTTGCTTCTTTGACCATGGAGCATAATCAGAAAGCTGGGGCGATTTCATGAAAAGCACAAAATGCCTCCCTGAACAATGAGGAGCAAATAAAGCAGGCCAAATGCCAGGCAGCTGAGAGGAAAGATGAGCTCCAGAAGGAAGATGAGTTATGAGTTTTGTGTTGGCAGGAGAAGAGAGGACACAGAGGGGAGTTGTGGCCTCCTCAGCCTTCAGACAGAACTTCTCACTTCAGGTGCAGCTCAAAGCAAAGGTCGATCTGGAGGATGCAACATACAGGTGACCAGCAGGTCCAAACTTGAGAATAAATTCAATTCTATGCCAAGCAGTATAAACGGGTCCTGGAGAAAACTGAAAGCCATGAGAGCCATGTGAAGCAGAGAACAACAGCTGACTTCTCTTACAATACATCTAGTACTCTAAAAGAGTATTAAGACACTGATACTCTCAATGTTCACAGCTGCTGGAAGGCCCCTTTATAATACTGACATGATCTGAAGGCATGTTTGTTTAAGTGAAACCTATATCCAGTGTTTTAAGTAGGTCAAGTTCAAAGCCTAGTCAATATTTGAAAAATCCATGCAAGTTAAAGAGGCAATGAGAAAAATTAGCATGTGAGCCCACTAGAGCTTTTCTTCCCAACTGCATTTTTCATGGGGAAAATGAGGACGGTACACAATGAATTGGTGTTTGTGTCCCAAATACCCAACTCCTTCTCTGATTTTCCACAGGAAAAAGAAGAATGACTTCAGAAACTCTTTTTCTGAGCTCTTACTTGATCATCCTTTTTTCTAAACTGAGAAATGGAAACTTTGATTTCCCATCATAACTTTGCCAGAAGAATCAAAAGCTAAAAGTGAGTTTTATTTAACCTAATTCCCAAACATTTATCGTACATCCTAATTACAGTATATTGCTGTGACTTGGAGAAAGATGGATGCCAGATACACGCACCACAAAATATAGGCTACAGATGACAGGAGCAGCCTTTCAAACCAGTAGCTAAAACTTTTTCTTCATTTACAAAGATCTGAAATGGAAGAATGATCTAAGTGATGCGGGGGATGGCAGGGCGGGGAAGGAAGGGGAGGGAGGAAGGGGAGGAGCACATCTCAGGCCAGCTCAGGCCAGTGACATTTAGGCATAGTTTCCCTTATGTTCCTCTTTAGCCAGTGGACTTCCAGAGAGCAGCCCAGAGCAGATGCTGTGAGTCACTTTATTGGCAGAGCCTCTGGAAGAGGTACATTGTTATTTCAGGATCAGGATCAGGAGCGCACTTTAGGAAGGACTATCCTGATTGTCCCCCCTTACAACCCTGTCTTTCATGGCAAAGCAGCTCCTTGGCACCCTTTCAGGTGAAACTATGGTGGGTGAAGCACTCCAGGGGAGCACCCAAAGTGCTACAGCCATGTGAGCGTGTGTGCTCAGCATGCAGGACTGACCAGGCCTAATCTGACGTAAAATGTGTATAGCATGGAGACGTGGGGCTCAGCACTGACTGTTTTGTTCTGCAGACCCATGTCTGTGGGTCCACACTCCATTGTACCATAGGTGCAACCTCTGTCTCTGGACATGCAGAGAGCCTAAGGAGCACCTGGCTCAGGCAGTTGAGTTCAATACCCAAATGTAGCTGGTGAAAACATCCCTCGGTGCAACTTGCAGCTGCAGCTGCTCCAAAAGCCAACATCATCACTGCGGTGCCCACCAGGATGCTCTCAGAAGGACATGCTGCTGCAGGGACATATCCCAGCATGCAAGCTGTGACTGCACGTGAGCTCTGCCATGTTCAAGAGGTGCATCAGGAACCCCAAAATTCTTTCATGCCTTGGTCACCATTTAAACTGTCTTTAGGACAATTTGCTGGAAATTAATTTATGGAGTCAGTGCAAGAACTAGTGGGTTAGTCTCCTGATCATAGCCAAGCATGTTTCCATGATTCATCCAGGTGCAAAACTCTTGCTGAGAGGGGTTGACCAAGGGCTTTAGTCAGGAAGGGTTTCTGAAGCAGGTTCTTGATTTTCAGACCAGCTGATGGAGAGGAAGATGAAAAGTGAGCAAGATACCAGATGGAAACACACAACAGTTATTGCTTGGGTGGTGTTTTGAAAAGCTACATGAAATCTGAATTCTATGAGGCTAAATGACAAAATTCTGGGAGGCTAAATGACAAAATCCCACTGATGCTAGTGGGGCCAGAATCTGATCCTTGTGGGTCTGGGATTGGTAGCCTGGAGCTTTTCATCTGTGTTTGGTCCAAGTCAATCTGTGAACTGGAAACTGAAACCAGACTGCAGTCAGATTCTACATTTCTGCAAGCAGAGAGTCAATAAAATGAACATAAAAGTCAAACAATATTTATTTATTTCATATTTCCTTTATTCTTACAAGAATATAATAGGGCTTGGCTATGCATTTCTGCGTTCATTTGTAATTCCAGCTGTGATACCAACTTCATACTTAAATATAGCCAAGAAAAGGAACCAACCACAAATTGGAACAGCAGTTTTAAGCTAATGCTATTGATTATGTTTCTAAAAATACTTCAGATTGAGACGTTAAATAGTATTTTGTTAAGTTAAGCACTTGCAACTCTAAAGAGAGAGCAATACAGTCATTCAGTAGTTTCTTATATTTTATGTCAACTTTAGAGACATAAGGATTTTGTCAGTGCCACAGACAAGTTACAGTAAAAGCAGGGACAAGGGTTACAGTCTTTATATAAGCTTAAAACATATTTTCTTCTTTCAAAACAAAACCACAGTGTCAGTACAGTTAAATAATTGCACTATTTTGAAAAGGTCACTGTAGTTTTCCATACACAAATACGCGCGAGTTCTGTAAGAGAAGTGCACGCTAACAAATTGTCTTAGCTGCCTCATACTAATTCCTAGGCAACAATGATGTGCCTCAGTTTTACACTTCACTAAGGATAAACAATGTGGCAAAACATTAAAAGCTATGCAGACATGGTTTGGGGATCTCATCTATGAGATCCTTTTGAAAAAAATATTTTTTCTTACCTAATGCCCTCACAAGAGTAAATTTCTCATTACATTTCTGTCAACTGGAGAGTTCCAGTCAAGTGAGAAGAAATAATGAGCAACATTACAGCAACCAGAGAAAAGAATATATGAGAAATGCAAAATATTTCCCACATACTTCTGTTGCTTACATATACACCTTCCAGGGAGAAGAGAGACAAGGTAGCAAGGATGTTCCTCTACATACACCTACCCTGACCCCACAGCCAAGATGTAAAGCCTTGTTTATATATCCAGCTGCCTGTTGCTTGTAGGCTACTCCGGGATGGTGATGGTAACAACATGTCTGTTCACTGCTTGTTAAATGAAAAAGAGGGACTGAAGTCAAGAACCCTTTGGCCTCATAAGCACGAGTACTTGCGTGGTCTGTCTCCTCCTCTGGAGGTGGTGGTGGCCTCTGAGCTATCCTTACCTTTGGAGGACCTATAGACCAGCACCTCAGGGCCATGGATTGCAAGCATGGTATCACCTCTTATGTGATTTTCCCTATCAGGTAAAACCTCTGCATTCATTTTTGTACTTGAAATAAGTCTACAGATCACTTGGTCTTTCCCATGCCATGGAGAAGGACTATCCTACCTGCCTTCAGAGATGCACTCCCAGTGCCTCAGCTGAAAACACTTCTACGACTGATCCATTTAGGCTCCAAAACTTTGGGTAGGTGCTGTATCAGATATGAATTTGACACTGTTGAAGCTGTATCCATACAGTATGAGCAGTGTGTACCTTTCTTTGCACCATTCCTCGACTCTTAATGTCATTAATAAATACGAATATTTGGCTGAGGTTTACTGAGACATCCCTTGGGTCTGGAGAAACTTTCACATTTGTCTGAGTTTTATCCTCAGGCTGAAATGCATTATCTTAGATAGTTTTGACCAAAGAATGACCCAAGAAATGAGTCAGATAGCGACTTTGCTTGAGGTTTCAGCAGTTCAGAGAAGAACGTAAAAGATAGGGAGTCTAAAAGGCACATTAAGAACTATCAGTTGGACTCAGATTGGCAAAGTCAGATCAAATTCAACTGCTGCTGTAAGATTATGATTTCAAAACTTCAAGGTGGGAAAAGAAGACTTTAAAATGGAATTGAACAGTCACATAAAAACCCAAATCAGGATTTTTTTTTTCCACTTAACAGATGCTTTTTTTGTTTTTTTGTTTTTTATTGCAGTCAGTTTGACAGTGTACCAGTGCAGAACTAACGCTGTCAGAGCCAACTACGTGTACTGCAGCATACAACAAAGTAAGGCACTACTGTGAGAAAGTTTGCCTCGAGGCTGTATTTCTCATAGACATTAAGGCCATAAGATGGAAACAAAAATCTGTGAAACAAGCATTAAAGAGATGCATTCACACAAGGAAAAGAATTAAACTAAGGGCAACATTTTCAGTGCAAGAGAGGGGGAATACCAAATGTACTGCACTGAATCAAGTTTCTGGTGATGATTAGCTTTACCTACCAGTCTGAGTTAGCTCTGAAATCTTCCTGTGAGTTCATTTTCTAAAGCCACCCTTTTCTCCCCATTGTGGGGCAGAGCTAAGAGCTTCTTGGTTTGCTCTTCCCTCCCTTCCCTTCTTGCCCTTCCCCTCATGTCCATAGGAAAGCAGGTTTCATCACCTTGGCTGCTTGCAGAATAGCTCATTTATTGCTATGCTTTTAGGAACATAGGATGAAGTCCCTGCCCCAAGGAGCTGCCAGAGTGTGGAAACACTATATGGGTAATCACTGGGGAGAGAAGGAAAGCTGTGTGAATATGCACCAAGGGGAGGGGAGGAAAGGAAAGGTCCCCAGGGCCCAACTAATAAAGCTGTATATTGGAGGACAGATGCTTATTTCTCTCCTTTTCTCTCACATGCACACAAACACGCTCATTTAATGATCGCAAGCAAACATAAACATAGTCATAAACAGAGCCAGGCCACTGCTGGGGCTCGTGCCCCACGCTGGGGGTGCAGAAAGGAAAAGGCGGCACCTGCAGGGAGGGGCGGCCAGGACAGGGGACCCCAAACTGGCCAGCCAGGGATCCCAGCCCAGGGACAGGATATCCGGTATAAAGCTAAGACATCAGGAGGGTCTCATCCCGCTTTGCTCAGCTCAGCTCAGCTCTTCTTCCAGCTTCTTCACTGGCTGGCATCCGAGGAGGCCTCTGTCCCTTCTGCCTTCACTCCTGATCTGTGTGTTCTTGAATCCAGTACCAGAATCCAGCCCCTGAACACAGCTCCCGTCTGCTGCAGGGCCCAGCCTGGGACTCTCCCAGTGCCTGCTCCACAGCACCAGTGGTGATGATGTGATTACCAATCAGGGGGGTTGGGTTCAGTACTGGTTTTGTATCTATTTGTATATATTCCATTTTTATTATTATTATTCTCATTGTCATTCAAGCTGCTCTAGTTTCCTTTTCTAATCACTGAGTCTCTCTCCCTTATTCCCTTTCTCTTCCCCTTTGGGGAGGGAGGGGGGTTAACAAAGAGTGTCAGTTATAGGCCTAGTGGGCTGCTCTGACCCTAAACCAAGACAGGAGCTTTCCATGCTCCCCTATTACTGGGAAATCCACTGGAAAAGAATAATTGTTCAGGTTAAACCCTCCACAGCAGAAGTGAGATCAGACTCTATGTACATATTTTGAGGCTGTAGTTACCGAGCAGAATTAATTGCATTAGTCTTGTAAAGGCCTCATCCTTCCCAACCTTGAATTCACACTTTAATGATGGATTATGATGTGAAGTCTTTTGATCTTAAGTAGCACCGCAGTTAAAAAAAGAATCCTTCCTATTATCACTCTACCTGTCAGAGAATAACTAGATGCTCAAGACAGTTCCACTGGGGAGAAAAAATAGGGGAGGCAATGCTAGAAATAAATTGTTGGTATGGGTGTCCTTTGACTTCTCGATTTAGATCCCTATAATGAAAGACATATTGGGTTTCTGTGCTCATACAAGCTTGGGCAACTTAACACTTCCTTAGGAAGCAGAGCTGAATATCAAGGTTTAATACCAACTGTGTGGGGTCAAGACACAAGCCAGATCACGAGACTGCTCATCTGTGGCTGGGCCCCAGCTAGGAGGATTTTCCTTGTGGTGGCAGGCTGGGACCAGCATCAGGCTGACATCCAACTGGTGGGATCTCCTCTTCACATGAGCCTCCGCTGGGCCCTTTCCCTCATCCTGCTTCCAAGCAGACAGCAAAACCACCGTGCTCTGCAGAAACTGGCGGGTCAGATCCATATTGATTGCTCCCAGATTTTTGCCTGGGAGGAAGATGTTTTCTATCATCATACAATAATTCAGTCCTTTTGAAATTACAGTTCTTGGAGCGTAAAGCGCTTCCAGCTCAGATCTTTCCTCTGTGGCCATTTCTGGGGACATCTAAGAAGCCCTGCCAGGCTGGATGGATATTAGACCACAGTTTGGTGCAGTATGTTTAAAATTCAGCGTGTGAATGGCTCTATGTGGGCAAGTGCTTTGCTAAATCAGAGTACCTTTGCATGGCTCTCACATTCAAGGCAAGATGAGCCCCAGAGCTCCAAGTGAAGCCCCAGAAGGAAAAGGTTTTGGTGGCAAAGCAGAGCTCCCTCCTTGCCCCGGTGACCTTACAGGACTGCTAAACACTCTTTTTTGGCTTTCCCCAAGGAAATAGTGTGCAGCCTTTTCAGCCAGCTGGCAATTCATTAGAGGATGGCTGCATGTGGCAGCTGTCCACCTTAGACCATGAGGAATGGGAAGGGAAGAAGATGCAGGGCAGTCATTCTGCCCACACCCAGCCAAAGGATAGACAGGAGATGGCTGCAGAGAGCAGATTGCTGTTCCAGTATGATACCAGGTCACCTGCAAGCCACCTGGGAAGGAGAGCCCTGCAGATGGGTGTCCCAGCCATCTCTGGTCTTCATGACTGCCTACTGTTCTGCACTGCTTAGCAGGTCTCATCAGCTATTCACAGACTGGAGATCCTTTTCCTTATTAGCTGCTAATTTGCTTCTTTAGAGGGATATTTTAAGCTTGGGATACAGTCAAGACAAGACCCACTTTGCTGGATATTATGATTTAAGATCAAGAATATCCAGAGCATAGAAGAACAGACAATGGTCAGGGATGCGGTGAATGAAGAATGCATGGAGATTACTTTCAGAGAGATATCCCAACACCTCACAGTATCAATGTTCATTTTGTTGGTTTTTGTTTTCCTTTGGTTTTTTTTTTTTTTTTTTTGGGGGGGGGGGTGGGTTTTTGGGGGTTTTTTTTGTTTGTGTTGTTTTTTTTTTTGTTTGTTTGGGGTTTTTGTGTGTGTGTGTGTGTTTTGTTTTGGTTTTTTTTTTCCTATGGATTATTGGAGCAGGTAAGAGGTTTGCCTGAGCTCAAAACTATACAGAAACAGAGTCAAAAAACAAAGTTCCAGTGGCATTTTATTCTGTAACTGTAAGAAAAGTGTTCCAAGGAAAATGAAGATGTGTGGAAAGTTCATCTCACTATTGACGGTGGAAGCCTCTGAGGCATTTCAGGTGCTTTATAGTTTTCAGTTAACTCAAGCAGGGAAAGTTGACAATAAAACTGTAGCTTGGAAATGTTAAGAATGCCAAACGCCCCACAAAACTGAACAGGAGGCAAATCAATGCAGCAGGACATACGGGGAGCTCCCATGAACTTGCTGTTCGTGCTGCAATGCTTTTTCTAAGCAGGTGAAGGAGACACACAAACATTCCTTGAAACTGTGAACTGGGGAGGTGAAATTTGTGCCTAATTTAATCGTTCCTATCAGTAGTCTTCATAAATCTGTGTCTTTCAGCTCCATCTGTGCCATTTCTCAGCAAAAACAGCAAAGGTGGTGATTTGGTGCATACACAGCTTACAGTCCACTGGGAACCAATGAAAGGGAGATCTTTGATATTCATAGGCACCTACTTCTCTCTGCTGACTCGACAGGGCACTTGCATGGTTCAGGGGTGCTTCACTAGGCATGTAAAATAAAGTGGTGAATTGAGGTGCCTCTGACAGGCATTGAACTCTTCCCCAAAAGACAATCCATTCAGTTTAGGAAGGAGGAAGAAGGGTACAAACCAATTCCTGCCTGTATTTATGGGACAAGTTAGCTGAAAGCAGGTACAGGTGTTTAATGGATACCACACAAAAGCAGGTCCAGAAGGTAGGTAATAATTTTTCCATTCCCAACACCATACTTGGAAATTGAATGCAAACCTGGAAGAAATAGGGTAGTTGCAAATACACTTTCTAGAACAGTGCTCTCCATACTTTTGAATGTGCTCTGTAAAATTTGTCCATTGCCTTTCCTGCCCATGTAGAAAGAGCCCTGGAGAACCTCTAAGGAACACCTTTCCCCAGTCCATGGACAAAGAGCATTTGGTGTAAGTTTCCATAGAAGAGTCCAGAATTAGAACTTGCAAATGTGAAAAATAACCTAAGAAGTCTCAGAAAAGTCCAGAACTATTGTAAGGAAGCAGAAAGTGATAAAGTACTTGCCCACCCTGCCAGGAAAACTGACTGTAAACAGCTCACAGCTCTGGACAGAGCTCTCCTTAGCAAAACCAGGATGCTAACCCCCCCAAGTAACAAATGAAATAATGTTTAAAAAGAAAAAAGTTAGGAGCTAATATAGAGACTTAAAAATCTAAGACAAGTGTCCTGTGGATATTAACACTTGTAAAATCCACTGCTCCCTTGAAAAAAACCCAAACAAACAAGCATGGATTTTTTCTTTTTTTCAGTTGTCTGGGAATACACATAGTTATTCTAAGCTACTTTTTCATTCCCTTGAGGTAATTTTCCTAGTGGATATTACAGTCCAAAAGACTTGTGTTCATGTCAAGTTCATTATCAGTCGATGTGTTTGATACGTTGTTTAACAATTTAATGGCATGAGTTCAAGCATTTTGCAGCGAAGCAGAGGTTCAGACATGAAACCTGTGGTCTGTATCACATCAACCCAGGGGACCAGTGGAAATGGAGTAAGAATAAAGCACTAAGTAAAACAAGGCAGACTCAAACATGGATCCATATTTTATGTAGTAGAACTAGAGGATGTTGCCAGCAAAACACACATGACCACAAGATGATGGTTTATTTAACAGAAAACCAAGAATCCAAATGCCTACTGTGTCAGAAATTCCTGTCAGAGGAAGTGAGATATGCAAGCATAGAAAGAAACAGATAAGGCAAATCAGGAGTAATCATGTTTGGGGTCAAAGGAAGAGGGAACAGCCCAGATGCAACTGAGGGATGGAAACTAATGCTTGAAAAGAGAGATGTGGCTGTTTGGAGAAGTTGTCCAGCCTCTTGGGGCACACAGCAGTGGACAAGAGTTCTCCTGGACAGGATCTCCTCAGAGAGCATTTGGTCTGCTCCTTCACCCAAAGGCTCACATGAGCCCTGCTGAGGCAGGCTAAAGACAGAGCCCTGGATTGACTGACTTCAGTCCCTCTGAAGGGAGACCCAAAGGTTCACTTGTATATGGAAATCACCTCAAAAGTTAATTGAATGCTGTCAGTGAGTTCAGCAAGTAACCTCTCTTGGAGAGCTTGGTGGATGATGGGATATGGAAGATACAGTGTTGGGACCAGTAACTCCAGGGGGCACGAGTTTGAAGATGAGAAGGGAAGGGCGCAAGACACCCTGAATGTGCATCCACCTTGGCACCCTAAAGCACGGGTGTGGTGCAGTGAGGCTGGGGTTCCCCATGCAGCTCAGGACAGAGTCTGGCAGCCGCTGCCCATCCCACCTCCAGCCAGGAGCAGGGCAGCTGAAGGACATTAGGGCAACCCTAGCCCCAGGCATTGGGAACCTCCCTGGGGACAGCTGAGACCCTGGTTCAGTAGGGCCCATGGCAGGGTATGGCTGTGGTGTTGCTGCACAGTTTGATGGGCCTGGGGGGCTGACATGGCATCCTGGGCTGTGGGCAGAGTGGAGGGACCCCTGGGAAGATAGGCAGGACCAGGAGGGCCTGGCGGTGCCCACAGCACCTGTCACATTGTGGTCCAAGAGACCTCTTCAGTGGAGCACCTAAGTGACTTCTCTTTTCCTTCCCACGTACCGTTATGCTGCTGTATGTAACATTATGCCAGGGAAGGCTCAGTCTAGCCAAAGTTTTATTTACTCTTTATTTGTCATGGGAGCAGATGGGTTGAACAAAATGTGAAGGGGACCTCAAGGTTCCTGGTCCCCATCCTCCCCAGAACTGGTTTTGCCCAGTGCTACCATTCCAGGCGTACTAGACTAAGGCAGGAACTTGTCCGTGCTTCCAGACACTTAAAACCTTTAGGAGACTATTCATTTCTTGTGGGTTTTCCCAATAAGATAAAATACCAAGGACAAGTCAAACAAAAAGCATGAAGTATTTTATTTCTCCCCACTTTCTATTACTAAAAGAGCATGAGAAGCACTTGAGGGCAGTTTGTGGAGTGCATCTACCATCCAATATGACAAGTAGGTTAATTGGAATGAAGGAAAATGTGACCCTTGACTACAACTGCCCCTCAAGGGTATTGAGTTTAATGTTGTTGTTATTGTGTTCTGCAACATTGTGAGGCAAAACACAGTGACAGGCTCTTCTCAGCACAGGAGTTGTTCTTAACAAATGGAGCTGTACCGAGTGACTTGGATTAAATTTGACTAAATCTTGCCCCAAGAAATCTTTCCCTAGAAAATCCTGTAGCACTCACAAATATTTTTGGAGTGACAACGCTGGGTGTCCAGCTCAGCGGAAAGTTATAAGGGCTATAAGGGAGTAATACGATATACATCTTGCAGACAGGAGAACGTGAGAATCACCTGCCATTTCTGTCACTGGCTGTGAGTGCTAAGGAATCAACTCTGTGACTTTGTGGGGATGTTGAGGGGGAAAAGAGTTTTTTGTTGGGTTTTTTTTTTCAAAGAGGGAGAAGGCGTTGCAAGAAAATGAGTGCAAATTAATGTTAAAGAATGGTGATTTTTAGGCTAATTCACTTGTTCTGCTCTGTTGAATGCAAGACAGTCTCTATGGAAATTCAGACAGTAAGAGTTGGGGCCACACACATTCAAATTTGAGTTGACCTCATTACAGTTCAGTGTTAAAAGCTGTTACTAAAATGTCTAGAGCTTATCCTTGTAAATTGACCCTTTGGTTTCTATGGGACTGCTCCATGGAATCAGTGTTTGAAGTAGGAAATGAATTGTACTCACAGCACCAGGATGCCTAACTGGGAAGCATGTGGAGATGCCCACAAGCATGGGGAAGATTTCACTCCTTGGATGATATCCCTGCAGGATGATGCCTCTTTCCCCTGCCTCTTGTCCCCATGCAGCCCCTACCAGAGGAGAGCTGTGCTGGCAGAGGAGTATGGAGGGTGCTGGGATCCCACTCCTGTTGCTCCAGTGAGACTGAGTGAGACTCATGTAGTCTTGTCACCGAGGCCTGCTCTTGGCTGTGCATTGGACTACCAAGAACCAGGTCTCATCTCTGGCAGGAGCTCCTGCCTGGAAATGCCTTCCTGAGGCAAAGGCTCTGGGCTAGGGCACAGTCGTGGACAAAAAGGTCACAATACTCCCAGAAAAATCCCAAACTGTGACAAACAATAAGAAAGGCAGTGTTATCAAGGAGAAGAGAGAAAAATGTGGTCTGAGGAGATCCTGAAATCATCTGGGATTCATATAGCAGCTAGATCTGGAAGTGCTAGGGAGATTTGTTTTCTAGGCGGTCTATTTTTAGTGGGGGGATGTAAACAGTAGTAGGATATAAAAATAAAGAAATAAAATCTGAGGAGTAACCTGCGGGCAAGGCTGAAATATATGTTTGTAAATAGAAATCAATTTACCTTTTTTCTGTATTGTACCTGCTATAGTAACCCTTACCTGAAACTGGAAAGAAGATTACTCACCTCTGCATAGGAGGTACCAGGAAAAAAGGCAGAAAGAAATTCTTTTTCAAATAGGCAGACCCATGAAGAACTGAGAACCGGACTTTAAAAAGGAAACATTGGTTTTGTTCCCTCTCCTTGTCACAAAACAGGATTGACTCAAACCACAACTTTATATACATCCATTTGCATATTAGCTCTATTATTTCTCCTGATATGGAATCTGTTCCATAAATTCAGTCACTGGCCTCACTGGAAGCACCCTGCCTCAGACTATCTGAACAATAAGCAATAAACCCCTAAGTGTTCCTTAGACCCCAATCTGTTCTCTGGCAGCGGAGAAAGGTTTCAAATGCCTTCAAAAGATGACTTATTAAATGAGACAAAAGTATTTTTCAAGTTGTGGTAGAGGTTGACCTGTGACCTGGAGAACAGTAATTTGAATATTTTGAATTATCTGAACAATGTTGACATCCTTTTGAGGTTTATTTTGCTTTCATAAACCACTCTGCTGAAGGGGACAATTGCAGGGGAATATTAGCAAAAGCACCAAGGGCACATGGGCACTTATTGCCTCTTGAAATCTTACTGGAGATGTCTGCCTTACATCAGTGTAGGCTTTAGGGAAGCAGACCAGAGATGGTTATTTTTGACACATCCATAGAGGACAGCAAGTTTAAAAGCACAGTTTGATAAGCTGTTTCTGTTGCTGGTGTAGGTTACCTGTTCCTCCCTGCTGTAGCTCTTTGTTATTCCTTTACTGTCCTGGTTGCTGGTCATGCCTGAGGTGCATCACCTCAGCTCTGCTGGTCCCTCTCTATGTGAGTGATCTGTTGAATGATCCTTTTCACCTTTAACTAAAACAAAACCAGAAAAAAACCCTCAAACAAATCCTTTATACTAGGAGTAGGCTTTTAAACCAGGGATTAATGACATCAGAGGAATGATTAAACCAAAACTAATTTGGCAGCAGTATCAAATGGTGACTAGAGTAAAATAATGACTGAACCTGGATCGCCACTCCATTTGTCTGTCTAGGATCCTACATATTGTGGGTATTACTAGTGAACTAGATCTTGAGCCAGTTTCTGATTATGCTTTAGCATTGGTTTGCAAATACATTTTTGAGAGCTTTCCTACCTCACTGTTCCAAGAAGCAATTTTTTTTTTGTTTGATATTTGCAGCCTACAGAGTGACTGGAAAAAAACAGGACAAAATAAACAGACTTTTTGCTGGTACATGAAGAAAGCAGAAAGGAAAGAAACATTGTTGTTCTTAGATAGACCTGAAAGTAATAGTGTTATACAGATAAAGAAATATTTGGAAACACATTAGCACTGTGATATTCCAGCTGGGATGTGGAAATAACTTGTCTTGTTGGTGCTCATTTTCAGACAACAGAAATGAAATCATGTCTCCAGCACGGAAAGGTCAGCCAACAAGATTATGCTAAATTCATCAAACTGTGCTCCCCACTGAGTAGCTATCACTGGTGTGCACTGAAGTAACATAGGGGCTGATGGTGTTTTCACCCAAATAGCACAATGCAGCCAGAATAGAAGCAGAAAAAAATGCATTGATCTTTTCATTTCCTGTGTACTGAGAAGTAGGATTCCCTAGATGAAACTTAGCACATATCTTTCTTTCCTCCCCCATCTTTTATCTGGCAAAAAAACCACCTAATGGCTTTAGAGAGAAACCACTGTTCCAGCCAGCATCACCTGGCAGTAACAAGATGCAAGAGAGTTCTCCAAGATTTCAGTTCAATATTTTTATGGAGCAATAAAATATAAGTCCAACCCGACTCTTCTCCTTAAACCAAGAAGAAAAAAAAAAATCGTTAGAAAACTGTGCAAGGAGATCCTCACACGTTTTGAAACTGGTTCAAAGCTACAACCATAATTGTCACAGTATCCACAGATTAGATGACATTTACAACAGTTTTTAATTAAATTTGCTTAATTTAGATATTTATCAGCCAGAATCCATTGGCACACTTTCTTCTAGCTTTTTTAAAGGTTAAATGAGCAATATGTGTAATGAGGTCTTTAAGGGAATACAAATTGTGTCAGCCTCGAATTATCCTGAAAGCCAGTACGGTGCTGGAGGATTCGTAGAGCACTGGCAGAGGGGAAGGTGCCTCCTGCTCACTCTGCTGACACCAGAGTGCAGTGTCCGACCTTCACACTGTCTGCTCCTGCCCAGGTCGGAGCCTGTGGTGTGATCACAGCTCAGAGTTATTTGGCTCCAGGATAATAATATGTTCACAGCTCCAGCCTCTCATGAATGCCACTTGTACTGGTGCTTCCAGGAGTCTTGAAGATGCCGTGAGGTAGTGGCTGGGGAGGATTTACTTAATGATGCTTCAGGACGCACCGATCTGGCATAAGATCTTCTGAAGTGGGGCAGAGTGGCAGTAACAAAAGAGTAGTGCAAGCTCAGATAGCTGAGGAGATACTTTGCATCTCTGGAATAGCTGAAATGCTTTGCTGAAGTTGAGTTTAGGGGAAGGAGAGCAAGGAAAGTAATGTGCTGAACACCAATCCCCTTCTTCCTTTACATCACGAGTGTGCTCTGCATACCCACCTACTGTGTCACTCAGAGTGGCACCACTGCAGCTTTTAAAAAGTATATGGTGAAGCGTGTCTTGGAAAGAACATTATCACAAGCAGCACAGAGCGTAATAAAACACACTACTCTGAAAAGGGCAATTACAGTGAAATTACATATGAGAGTTGCAGATGGACGCAATATGTAGTTGAATGACTAACAAGGAAACACAGTAGATGGCCTCCTAACGGCACATGGACCATATGGTATAGCAAAACTTGGGGAATCATTCTCATCAACGTGGCAGTTTTATAAACGCCAAGGTAAAAAAACACAGAAGCTCTCTTGAAAATCCCACCGAGTATCTCATCTCAAGCTGACAGATTTGTTCAAAGCTAGCCTTATGGGTTCAGATATCACAGCACTGAGTATGATGAGAATAAGAAAGGACAGAACAGAAGATTCTGGTGAAAGTCCACACAAGATGATAGAACTCTGTTAAGTTCGGCATCACTGAATTAACTAAATCCAGCATCAGCATCAATGAGATGTTGGTGAAGTTATTTTCACATTAGTTTTTACTTTTTCACACAATTTTGTGATAGTAAGTTGTACTTAATAACACAGAATACTTACTTATCTTACATGCTAGAAAGAATCAGCCCTGATTCTTTCCATATTGCAGTTGTGCAGGAATGGCCTTCACCACAGATAACTCAAATGTGTTTAATAGTACCTGTTACTGAAAACAAATACTCAGATAATCTGTGCTGTCAGATGCTTGGAAAGATAGAACTGACTGTGGGGGAATGAGGGGCAAAGAATGACTGGGGAAAAGTGGCTCGGTGGTGAACTTCCCTTTGCATTACCCATCCACAGTAAATAATATAAAAATAGTAATATTATTATTATTATTTACAGAGATTCTCAGAACTGGTAGCTGATTTGAGTCCTCTGGCACAAAACATCTAAAAGGATGCTGTGCTACCAGTCTGATTTAGATACCTCTACTTGGGCATGCAAGCTAATTACGTTTGGTCCTGACCATATGTCTGCCACAGTCCTTAAGTGTTGCTGTCTGACGGCAGAGCTCTCAGGTTGCATTGATAGCTTCTTGTCAAAAGCTGTGGATAACAGATAAAAAAATGTACCCTCTCGGTGGGTTCAGGAACAGTGCCAGGCATTTACTCTTTGCTCAGTTTGTCACTTGTCTTTGGCAGTGTCAAAACCACTGCTCTGAAGTCTGAGGTCCTGAGCTGATTGTGCTTGTCTTATTTGATCCTGATTATCTTAAACAATCTGACAAGACACTGGGAAATTGAAACATGACATTTATTATTCTGCAAAATGAAGGATTTTTTTGTTCTAGCATATTTTTGGCAAAATGCAGTAAGAGAGTCACATTTAAGGATATAGCAGACAGCTCTTAAGCAATATGCTAACTTATTTCTTTCTGTCCAAACCGTAAGCTATATGACAGCTGCCTCGCTAATGAGAAAAATGCAGTAATCATTACTTATATGTAGTGGTTGGCACAGTTGTTTGAATTTCTGGTGAGCATAACTCTCTGATCTGTTTTTCTTGTGGTAGTTTACATACAGTTTCTAAAGTTTGCATTGTTAGTCATACCTATATTTAGAACTTTCATTAGTGATGACTCAAGACAAGCAGAAAAAAAAATAAAATAAAAGAGAAAAAATATGACTGTAAAACTCAGCAGAAGAGAGAAAAAAATGGTATCCTGAATTTCACTCTGTGGCAGTGTGCATCTTGAATTCAAATTTGAATTAATTTAAGCAGTCAAAAACGATTTAAAAATAATTGACAGTGCAGAGAAACTAATTTATAAGCTGATTTTTATACACTGATTTTTGCTTTAATTGCTCTAACTGCTTTCTTTCCCTGATTAAAAAGAAGCTAGGGTAGCTTAAGGCAAATGTATTCAGTTGTTTACTTTAAGTAAAGAATTCTGACTTCATTTCCCAGGTAGAAAGGGCACATGGGATGTTGGTTCCACTTTTCATCACAGAAGGCACAGCCAGACAAGACAGTGTTGGCTGAATTGTTGGGGATTTTTTTTTAAGGCCATACAGTATGTATATAGAAAAACACCTATATTTTTCTCCCCTGTTCTCCTGAATGTTCCCGACAGTGGCCTTTTCCTGTTGGCATAGGAAGACCAGGAAGCTTCCTGCCAACTGGGGCCTTTGCCATTGTGGTCCTGAATAGCACGACAACGTTCAGTTTTGACAGGCATATGGATTTCTATGGTGATGGTAAAGAAACTGCACATATCATGATATGGCATGGGCAGCTTTGGCTGGCCTGAGCCCTAGTTCACTGGCTGCAATTGAGTGCCCCTTCCAGAAAATTGCCTGTGCTCATTTTTGCCTTCCCTTGCCTGGCTAGAACAACACCCTGATCCTCCTACCTGATAGGAAAATAGAAACATAGCAATGTCTGGGTTGGAAGGGACCTCTGGAGGTCATCTGACACAAACCCCCTGTTGACATCCTCAACTGGAGCAGGTTGCTCAGAGCTCCATCGAGCCCCACCTTGAACGTCTCCAGGGATGGGGCCTCAACCACCTCCCTGGGCAACCTGTTCCAGTGTTCTACCACTCTCATGGTAAAGAGCTTCCTCCTTACATCCAATCTAAATCCACTCCTTTCTAATTTCAAACCATTGGCCCTCATCCTCTCACTCCATGCCTTTGTAAACAGGCCCTCTCCAGGCTTTTTATCAGCTCTCTTCAGGTACTGGAAGGTGGCTATTAGGTCTCCCCAGAGCATTCTCCAGGCTGAACAAGCCCAGCTCCCTCAGCCTGTCCTCATAGGAGAGGTGCTCCAGTTCCATGATCATCCTTGTGGACTCCTCTGGACCCACTCCATCAGGTCAATGTCCTTCCTGTGCTGAGGTCTCCAGAGCTGAATGCACTATTCCAGGTGAGGTCTCACCAGAGCAGAGCAGCAGAATCCCCTCTCTCCATCTGCTGGCCACACTTCTTTAGATGCAGCCCAGGGTGCCATTGGCCTTCTGGGCTGCAAGCACACCCTGGCTGCTCATGTCCAGCTTCTCGCCCACCAGCACCCCCAAGTCCTTTTCTGCAGGGCTGCTCTCTAGCACCTCCTCCCCCAGCCTGGATTGATAGTGGCGTTTGTTCCAGCCCAGGTGCAGGACCCTGCACTTGCTCTTGTTGAATCTCATGAGGGCCCAGCTCTTCAGCTTGTCCAGGTCCTTCTGGATGACATCCTGTCCCTCTGGTGTATCGACAGCACCACTCAGCTTGGTGTCATCTGCAGAGCTGCTGATGGTGCCCTCGATCCCACTGTTTGTGTCACTGATAAAAATGTTAAGCAGTGCAGGCCCCAGTACGGACCCCTGAGGGCCACCACTTGTCACTGCTCTCCATCTGGACTTTGAGCCTTTTTCTATGTTTCTATGTTTCTATCTAGTCTGAACAGAATTTCTGTTTTCCTCAATTGCTCTATTTTTGTAGTATCCTTCTTTCCATTGTCTTTAGAAAGCAGACTATTAGAAAAAGAAACAAAACTCTATTTACAATGTCATCAAGTATTATATCAGTTAAGTCAACACAATTATGATTATGACATGGTGAACTGCCAGAGAGAAACAGCCTACTTATTTACTACAAAATTTGTTGATTCAATGAATGCTAAAGCTGTTCATTAATTGTTCAGCATAATATTTGTTATGTACTCTGGAATATGTCTGAGAGGTAGGAAAGAGGGGAAAGAAATAACAAAGCTGAATATAACTGCTTCTCCACAACATTTTAATGTGGATG
The DNA here is from genome assembly GCA_024611175.1 of Megaceryle torquata. Lineage (NCBI taxonomy): Eukaryota > Metazoa > Chordata > Aves > Coraciiformes > Cerylidae > Megaceryle > Megaceryle torquata. The sequence continues at coordinate 71,355 of JANIJG010021613.1, forward strand.
TTTTGTAGATTTGCCTTCACAGAAATGATTCTTCATAATTTTAGCTGAGGTCAGGTGTTCTTCCATATATTTCATTGTTCCTCCTATGTCTTACCTTTCAAAACCTCTATGGTTCTTCTGCCAATAATTATTTCAAATTTTGCAGCTCCTCTTCCACAGTCATCTTACTTGAAAATATCTACTCGTCTCTTTTCCAGTGTTAAACCATTTCTATTTCCAAATTGTTTTACCATCCTGAGAAAAATAATAATAATAAAAAAACAACAACAAACCCAAAAAAAAGGAAGAAGAGAAAAAAAAAAAAGAAAAAGAAAAAATCTAATCGTAGTCATCTTTTCCCTTATTCAACACTATCAGTTCCATATCTTTCTGGATTTCTCTTGTGTGGGGAAGACATCAGTGACTGCAATAATACCTCATATCAGGAAGGCAATATGGTGTGGCAGCTGGATTAAAGTTTACATTAAGGGGAAATATAGGCAGTAGATATTTTGTCCTTGATTCTGATTTCATGGGGGTTGTTCCAGGGCAGTGATCCATGCTGATCTGTGTCAACACTCTCCTACAACCTGCATTTCACCCTTGTATCTGTGGGCTTTTTTCCAAGACTTGCATCTTAGACCAAGAGTGATACAGAGCTGCAGGCTGGGGTAGATGGACATGCTGCTGTACCATTTCACCCATGCAGCTTGGTATTCAGAGGTGGCAGTTTGTTGTGATCCATCTGATCTGAGGCCCTGCTTTCAGGCAAAAACGTTACCCTTAGGTAGAGCTTGAATCACCAGCAGTTTAGTCTAGGTTGGTAGTCCTGGCCAAGAAATCAGAGACCATACATTCCTTCCCTAATGCTACAAGCTGGATGTTCCCCTTACCAAAGAAGCATTTAGAACAATATTTACATACCAAGGTGATTTTTATTTTTATTTTTTTTTAAACCTTCATAAATTCTCTGACCTTTCTATATTCTGTAAAATATCCCTCAGTGTAGTTTACTGTACATTGATTTTTATAAGCATTCTCTACAGACCAATATGTATAATGTTGGAAATGGTATAATACAATTTTCCTCCACTGAAATGCTATAGAAAATTGTGCATTTTATACTGACATGTGCCACATCAATAATACAGTTTTTATATCTTATTTGTAACTATTGATCTCAACAACATAATGAAAAATTGATTGCAATGAAGTGCACTACTTCTTAAGTGTAAATTTCAATGTCAAATTATTTTTATCTATGCTTTGCAATTATAGATGAAGCTTGTACATTTATATATGTTTGCTTTTACAAAACTCTGGATCAGTAAATTAGGTATGACAAGAATCTACTGGGTCAATAGAAACCTTGTTCCTCTCACTAAAATATGATTCCAAAATTAAATACACTAGTTCCCTTTCTTCATTATAGAAAGAATTAAAGTCTCTGTATGTGGTATCACCTTCCTGGGCAATTTAACAGTTTGAAATAGGGTCCTAAATCTTAAGGGGATATGGGCACACAAAGTATTTTATTGTATGGGAAACCACTGAAATTCATGCACTCATTCTGGAACTTACACGGCAAAGTAAACAAGGAGCAGCATATTCTTTCGTTATCTCTTGAGACCTTATTATTTTCAGGGGAAAACATTTGTGTTTGGGAAAACGTTATGTTACTAGAACTAAAAAAAAATGAGAATGGCTTCCATACTTAGCAAATGGGAGGCACTGGCTCCTACTTTTTGCACTGTAAAGACAGAGTAACACTATTTCTGCACCTTCTGCATACCCTTGTGGGAAGTTCAGTCTATTCTTCTGCTGGGTCACAAACAGAGATTATCTCCAGAGAAAGCTCCCTCACTCATTCTGCTCTCTGAGGACTGGGACTCAATGCAGAATTGCTTCTGCTTGTACAGCTGCTGGGAAAAATAGCAAAAATATTACTGATTTAATTAACACACTCCACATTTCATAATACCAGAGTTAGGTGTCCAGCTAAGCAAGTCTGATAGGTTTCTTCTACTCAGTGGCTAGAGGTAGGAACCTCTGAGATAGTATGATTCACCTCCTAATGTGATGAGATTGAATCACTTTTCAAAAGTGTCTGTCATTTTGCACTGATGATAGAGTAAGCAGAGTTTATTAGCTCAGACTAAAGCCTGTGTTTCAGGGCCTGTGGTTAGAGAGGATGTATCCCACCATAAGGGTTCATATAACTGTTACCAAATGTTGGCTTGAAATGATGCCAATAGCATTGTTCAGTCACTACTACACACTCAATAAGTTCAGTTGTCTCACTGCATGAAGGTAGTTTTTGGAAATATTTGTGGGCCTACGGATGCAAAAGGGGAGGAATGAAAAGCTGTTTCCAACACTGGTACAAAGAAAAACTGTTTTCCCAAGTATTTGTCCCTTGTGCTTCTCTAGACAAAATGTTCTTGACAAGACAGTAATAGTACCCCTGTCCTATAAATAATTTTTCATTTTCATAAAGGTCGAGCCCATGCTGAATTCTATTCTTTAGTGGTGGCATTTATAAGGTCTCCTTCTGTTCAGCTGCCTATGTTCAGGGCATTTGTTGACATTAGATCCTACCCATCTCTCAGATTTGTTTGACATCCGTCATGGGTTCAAAACTGGTTGGAAATCAGGCTGAAAATATGACTTGAGCATGGTGGCCATTGTTTGCAGGAAGGGACTGCCTAAGTATCCAGGGACATTTTCATCCTTCACTGGCACAGGCTAAATTTTGTTACCAGCTGGCCCAAGATGAAGTGGCTGTGCTTTCCTGTGCCAGGCAGGTATTCACTTTGACCCTGTCCTCAAGTGGACAGTTAGTCCACAGATTAGGATGTGCTGACAAAAATTGTCAAGCACTATTTCAGTGAAGACTGTCTTTTATTGTTTCCATGCATTGTTTGAGGATGAAGTTTTATAACTTTGCAGTTAATTTCAAGACATCTTGAAGCAAATGTCCTGTGAATTTGCATATTTCATGGCTGATTATTAAATACAACCCACATAGGAACTTAAAAGCTATGCAAATCTTTAAAGAGAAGATGATGATACTCTTGCCAATTAGATAATTATTGTTATTATAATTACTGACTAGCAATCAATGAAGGCTTCAGTGTGAGCTGGACTTACATGAACGATGCAGTGGCATATCCATGTAGGAAGATGACTTTTTCCTGCTTCCTGGAGTCCTATGCTTCTTCCTTTAATACGAGGGTATGAATAGGCTCTGTGCACCTAAACAGTCTTCTTTCCAAGAAGATAGTCTGAGCTGTGTTGACACCCACATCTACATTGGCCAATGGGGAAAACAAACTAAATCACAATGATCGTATCATGAAAGCTAAGATAATTTCCCCATGACTCTTTGAAATCTAAATGTGTCACACTGAGACCAGGCTGAACAGTGTATCCATCATCCTAATTAACTTACTGATGTTTCAAAGCAAAGAACATGTCAACACAGCTGTACGAGGGATGAGCACATGTGAGCAGTTGGAAGAACTATAAAATATTAAAAACAAATAAATTGAGGTGGAAACTGAAAAGCTCCTGAAAGAGGCCAAGGAAAAGCTACTAGGCTTAAACAGGGAGGTGTCATTTGCAGTAGTGCTCAGTTGGCAGACAGAGGTCCAGAAATTATCTGAAGTTAAAGAAAAGCAAACCACCAAACAGTAAAATAACATTGTAGATAATAGATGTGATGAAATAATGTTTGTGAAAAGGTAATTATTTAAATGGATGCTCCTCAATTAAGGAAGGTTAAAAACAATAGTTGTAGTTAATGCTTTATTATTTATTATAAAATGTCGTTTACTTGCAGGCTGAGCCTCTTGAGAACACTGGCATCAGCATCCTGCATCTCTTGGCCAGCTGAGAACATCAACCAAATTTCAACAGCAAGACCGACAACTGCACCATCAAAGTCCTTTGAGAAGACTGTTGATCATGTGAGGGACACAGAAATATGAAAAGAATTATCCAAGATGTAGTAAATGTGTGGTGAACACTGTGAAATGCCAATCAGAGGCAAGAACTGATAATTTATGCTTCTGAGAGAAGGTCTTACTTGAACTCCCTCAGCCTTTTTCTAAGGCAACACCCCTTGAATGTTAGGACACTAGCACTCATCATGGCTCCTCAACCTTTCCATTGTATGCCAAAAGCCAGTGACATACAGTGAGCTGTTAGAAGGGGTTTGAAAATGTTACCTTATACATCATCGGATTGCGCGGAATTTGAGTTCAGTTCCCAATAAACACAGAAAAAATATACAGACAGTTACTGTGACTATCTTGCCCACAGAAGAGTACATTGATCAGATATATTATTAGACACAGGAGAATTCGATATCTGTTCCCTGATCCTTAATGAAAAAAAGATATAACCTAATTCCTACCGGGCAATCCACAAATATGTTGGTGTTCTTATTGCATGGATAACAGGGAACAAAGATGAGAAGTCTGCAGATTTTTTGGGTTTTTTTAGGCATCAGGAAATGTAAACAGAATACTCCCAATGTCTAACAGAGCAAGAAAGAATAACTTTCTTTCCTTTTTTTTTTTTTTTTAAACTGCGAATAAGTTCTAACTTTTGAGTTGGACATTTCAATTAGTTGCTATTTCATTTTTTTCATGAGTCCTTTTCAGTCTCTGAAGGGCATATTTACAAAAATAAAGAATCAGTTAGAGGAAGCACACCAGTCAGCAGCTGAGTGAGTGCTAGACCCACTTTTTTCTTATTTAGGCAGCCTTTACATTGCTTATATATTGTTATATTGCACTATTTTATGCAGACAGCCACAGGCCCTGCTTGAAATGTTTTATGAGTATAGTTGTGCTTCGTTCTGGTTTATTTGTAGAAACAGCTAATCTATGCATGAAGCTGGAACCAAGGCAGCGATCCTCTAGGAAGACCAGGAAAATGATATTATGCTCACCAAAGGACCTAAGCGATCCTTTACTCAGCTAGGGTGATCGGTAGTTACAGCAAAGCTTGTCTACACCAAATGTCAGCCACCTTTATGGGCAAGTGATGGAAAGTTTTATAAATTACTTGGTTCACTGCAATTGCCCTAAAGGAAGCCTAGCAGTTATGCCACCAACACTGGGCATTGTTACCCCTGTAAAGGTCACCTGCATAACTACATCTGTGTAAAATATAAACATCTGCTCTGGTTATTTACCCTAAACACCTCCAGTCAGTGCAGAGAGGTAAGTACCTTGAGCAATCTTCGCATCCTATCCTGCTTTAGTACAGGATGGATTGCCCTCGCGAGGCATTGTTCTGTTGGTCACAAAGGGCTTCTTGATAACTGTTTGAGACCAGACGCCTCATTATGCCTACGCTTTAATATGTTCTACTCAGGCTTTAATACAGAGTGTTAATAGCCTTGATCCAAGATATTCATTAATTGCTGCATGGTTTTCTAGGTTGCCAAATGGAAGTAAAATGTTATTTTCCACTGGCCTTACCTTTAACATTCACTGATGTGATCTACACACCATGAATAGAGTTCTGCTATACTCTCTGCTGTTTCAACCATACAAAGGAAACCCTTTTGTCTGTTGCAATTAGTTTGGCATCACTGTTTCCCACTGACTTGGTAAATCATTCAGCAATTCTTTCCCAGCTTGTCTTTCCACATCAACGTAAGTAGCAGGATAAGGGAAATGTAGCGAGTTTCCAGATTTAGGTTGTAGATACAGGACTTGGTGGAAATGATTTCTGTCCTCTCTTGCTCTTGATGCACCTTTTAGGAGAGTGATGATTGGGTTGCTTTGCAAGACTATAGGCGATTGCACTCAATGGTTTTGCAGTTGAATATTTGTTCTAATTTAACTTAAGGAAATAGGAGCTCACATAATGACCTTCTAACCTTATCCCTAATTTGTAAAACAGGGCTAAAATGAGTCACCTTACTTCACTCAAGCAATTAATATTTTACAGAAGCTTTAGCCGAACTTCCTGGTTTTACTTCTACAGTTTCAGAGCTCTCTTCACTTGTGTATTAACTCTTTTGATGTTATGCATTTTGATGTAGCAAATGTCATGTAAGTAAAAGAAAATGGGCATTTTTATTAAGATGACTGGAAATTGTGATCTAGTACTTACTGGGACAACACCTGGAAGTCTCTGAAACCTCCTGCAACTCAAACCTATTTTTTCCTCCCTTTGGGAATTCTCTTTAGCACCATTTTGTTTAGTTTGTATAAGTTCAAGTTTCATTAAAGTAGTATTTATTTGTATAAACTGTACACCAGATGTCTGCAACCATGAAGCTTCTAAAGTATTTTGTTGCCAGTGTGACCCTGGTGGTTTCAACAATTATACACTGAAGAAGGTCTGTTTACACAAGGCTTTAATGTTAAACTATTTGCAAACATAACTGTGTGGACTCAGAGTCTCTAAGACAGACACATCCAGTTTCACAAATATTCCAGCAAATGAAATCTTAGAATTTGTAAGCTACTAAGTATAGCTCAAAGAACATGAAAATCACGATGCAGTAGTACTTAGCACTTATATATATAGCACTTTACATCTTCAAAGTACCATGCTAACAATATCTAATTAATCCTCCTCAACTAATTAATCCTTTCCAGATCAGGAAGCTGAGACACATTAATTACAATTATTATTTATGTACTTATATAGCACCATAGGTGTGCATGCCACTTTACAGACTTATAGACCAGTCCCTCACAATTGTAAGCGGCTACAATTTGTCTTTAGTGCTAATAGGAGAAAGAACATGGTATGCAATATTTGAGGGAATACTTTCTCTGCACCAGATTCTGCCATCAGTTGTATCCATAAGAAATTATAGTAAAAGGCAGCTGGATATAAGGAGCTATATTGTCATTTTGTTTGCATGCGTTTTTTAAATTTTAAATTTTTTTTTTTTTTTAAGAAAAAAAATGCTGGTTTGTATGAACTGATTTTCAAGAAGGTTTAAAATGTGTTCAAGCTTCTTAACACATGAATTATCAATAATAGTATCTATGATGTCAGTAGAGTTTTATCTTGTATGGCTCAGCCATTGTGAAGAATAAAGAAGATCTTCAAATAATTAATAGCTTCATTATGTGGTCAAAAGTTCTAAATGTTTATGTTTGCAGCTCCTTTCTGAAAGGTAGTCGCAGTTGTCTCGGATTTTGGGATATTGTACTGGAGGCCTAGTTCATAATTTCCCAAGGCAGCACAAATCAGAGTTGATAGAGATTATTACTTAATCATTACTTAAAAAAATTACTTAATCTCTAGCACCAGAGTTTAAGTAGAAGGAAGTCTAAAATTAATGATCCCCTAGTTCCCAGCCCATTGCACATTCCTTTAGATGAAGGAATATTATGGGGAAAATGGAGAATATTTTAATGGTAATCAGAGTATGACTTATATCCCTGTTCAATTTCTATCCTGGCCAGGCAGTCCCTGTTACTAGCAGGACACCATGCAAAAAAAAAAAAAAAAAAAAAAAGTTCAAGAGCTTTGTCAAGGATAAGATGTAGTAACCAGACATTCAGGAAAAATGATTGTTAGTAACTTGCAAGCTACTCCAAATCTGTGCAGATCGCTCCTTGCACAGCAAAAAGTTGCTCTAATAAATGTAGGACAAACTCCCTTCAACGTATAATGGATGATCTAAAAATGTCTTCAAGAACAGTCAGAAAAATACATGTAAGGGAAAGGATTTTTGAGTTTGAATATGTGTGTTCATATCACATCCTATGATATTTGCTGCATTTTAATCTCAGACTTCAAGTCTGTATTTGATGTTGTTCTATGAAATTCTTCATATCAAGTGGATGGAATAAATCTCGTCTTTTAGAATTTCCTAGATTGAAGGGCTTAGAAAGCGTACAGCTTAGTCCTGAGTGAATAAGTTGTAGAAAAAAACCCCCACTTTTGAAACACTTTTGATTTTTATTTTTGTATGTTGTACATTCACTGTTCCAAATTATTCACTGTGGTTCTTGGTCTGAGAACAATTCAGAGGCAGTTATATGAACTGGCAAATGAGATACAATTTTTGAGCCAGTTTGCTTCATTGTGACTAGCTATAGTGCTTCGATATTATAGTTCCTTACCAAACGTGAAGAATACAGTTTGGGTTTTTTCCCTCAGCTGAAATTGTAAGGGTTATTTAGGTAAGCAGGATGTAATTTCCTGAACTGGCATTTGTCCAGTGTATGTGGTTTGACCTCCTTCTAATGGAGATCTGTTTATTTAAAGTAGCAGGGCACAATCAAAGACCGAGTGTGTTTTCAGAGAATGAGGTGAGGAAGTGAAAACCGGGAGCACCAATAAAGAATTCTAATCAGGAATGAAACACCTAAAAGTGTATTGAAACAGTGTTCTGCAGTGCTTCGATTAATCCCAGGCTGTTTTAACTCATGCAACTGGTACTTACAAGACAAATAATATGAGCTGACGCCAACCAGTCTCATGTTTTCATTAGGATAAGCCATTATTACAGAGTACTTCAGATGCATTGAGTGACAGTGAACTTTCTGCTCTCTGGGTGTTGTGGTGAAGCACTTAGTCTTCCCATGGGCTCAGGCACCTAGGCTTAAGCCTTGCTTTAGGTTTGTGTAGATTGTCCACCAACCAAGTGAGTTATAAATGGGCAGTATTTTATCGAGGCTGGGAGTAAGTGTTGCTGCCTACTTCTTTACTGTGTGTGTCACAGGCTAGTTAAAAGGGAACACCTTGAATATTAGAGTGTGATTGACAATCTAGACCTGGACTGAAGTTGACCTCTTTTCTAGGTTTCTAAAGTAACCAGTCTGGGGGAAAAAAAAATTAATCCCAACCAGTGTGTTTTCCCAATTACCACTTTGAACCTTCATGTTTCATCAGCCTCAGATAGGATCTAGCTTCCTCTGGCTTATCATGGACCTAACTTGAAGCTCAGCAGCATTTTTATTTCATGAACTTTCTCAATGACCAAAAAAGCCAATGCTAAATGCATAAATATGCCATCCCCACCCCAATGAATATACAAGTGGGTTTCACCATCATCAGGAATGAAACTCCTTACTATCTCCTTAAACTAACAATATTAATTGAAGCTTCATATTTGATAAGAGAAGTCACGTACTCTTGTGTACACATATTGCTGCTATTGCACGCTTTTAGTGGTAGCATGTGAATGTAAGAATTCTCCCCAGTCCTAGTCACAGGTCAGGTTAATCTAGCTGTGCACTTATTACTGCTTTGTTGTTTAACTCTCCTGAAAGCAACCAGCTATTGCAGGATGAGTTTCACTGCAAAAGTCTGAACAGACTGAAAGTCAGCCATAAAAGGAAATGTTGATTATAGATCAGTGCATGAACTAAGAGACAGCTTTACTTTAGTCAGTGACTATCCAGGTAGCTATCATGAATTTGTAGTGTCTCATGAAAGTTGGAAGTGGAAGAACTGTATGGAGCATGACTGGAATTTGTAAGGGGTCTGAAAGACAAAAATATGTGTAAAAATGGATATTGCACTGAGATTAAGGCTGGTGGCTGAAGGTTGGGTACAGAAGACTGGGGAGGGAGAGAACAGGTGACCAATTTAGAATAAGGAATAGAAAAGCCATTGCTGATTTGTGTAATCACGGGTGACATGGGGAACCGTCAGAGAAGGAAGAAGGCCCTAGCCATATGCTTAGGGTGATGTAAGAGTGATGAAATGAAAAGAAGGCACATATAGGACAGGTCAGCTTTAACTTGTTCTTGAGACCCCTGCAGTGTTAAGTTCCAAGGTAAAAATACCTAAGGGTGGACCTCTCTTGACACAAGTGAATCTTCTAAATGAAGGCTACTCATTCACTCCAGGGGGAGGGTTATATTGGTGCAAATACTGGAATGATGAAAGGAAAGGAGTTTCTGAGAAACTGATCTTTTTTTGAGAATCTGCTGGGTGGTTTGGGTTTTTTTTTCTGTAGTGCTTGTGCTATATATGAGAATTTTAAGAATATATGGGCATGATGACCCTCTGAAGACGTCAAGTGAAAGCCAGGTTTTAAGTAGTTCCTTTCTTCTTCCTTTCCTCTCCTTCCTTCCTTCCTTCCTTCCTTCCTTCCTTCCTTCCTTCCTTCCTTCCTTCCTTCCTTCCTTCCTTCCTTC
>JANIJG010021614.1:0-14090 GCA_024611175.1 Megaceryle torquata
TGAAATGATAGGACGGATTCTGTAAGAAGGATGTGCAAATGGCCATTCTGCGTGCTTTGCGGGATCCCTTTGCAACCGTGCTCTGTGAAAGGGCTGCAAACCAAGAACCTGTGGTTTCTGGGCCAAAAAAAAATATAAAATAATAAAATAATCACACTTGATACGGGCACAACTGATTTACCACTGGTGTCAGCGAGCGGAGCACAGGACCTGGTACCTGCCATGGCGCACACGGGGGTGCCCAAGGGAGGAGGAGGAGGATGAGGAGGAGGATGGATGCACAAACTGACTGACACCCAGGCTGGGACGTGCCGCCCCGCAGCCCGTCCCAAAACTGCAGAATAAAAGTTTCCCCAGGACTCAGCCCCGAGGTTGTAGTGCGAACGCGTCTGTCTTCAGCGGAGCCGCCGCTACCCACTTGTGGACCGCCAGCTCCCACGGGTGCACAGAAAATCTATGGTGGTTTTTTTTGTTGTGTTTTTTTTTTTGTTTGGTTTTTTTATTAGAAGGGGATGGCCGGGAAGCAGAGGATGATCGTTTTGTGAAGGGCCATTTGTTGGTGCTGCGTGTGCCTGGGGAGGGTCGGGCAGGATGAACCAACCCTCCAACCCTCGCCAGGGAGCGAGAGGAGAGGAAGAAATGTGGCGTCTCTGCACAGAGGATGGAGTGACTCAGCCTGGCTGCGCATCTCAGGACTGCTCCTTAAAAGCGTGTAGTGTGAACAGAGAGCCTTTGGAGACCTTTGACTGGGCAAGCTTCTTCTAAACTAAGTCACAGTATGGAAAAGAGGAGGGAAAATTAAACTAGTATCAAAAAGAGAGAAAAAAAAGCAACTCTTACAAGCCAATCCCAGATCTTGACTCAGTGCTGTTTCTCATATATAGTGCTATACAATTTAGTCGTGAGGAGTTTGCTTTTTGTTATTTATTTTTTTTTTCTTGCAGGCATTGGAAATCTTCATAGTAAAAAGAGAAAAATAATAAAAAAACCCCTAAGATGGCCAGCTTTCCAAAAATCCCTTAGTGTTCCTTAGGCTATGAACAATTTGGCGTTCACTACAACATGAACACTCAAACCAATTGCACATCCAGAACTCCGGCACCTCTCTTTGTTTGTTCGGCTTTTGTGGTTTGTATTTTTTTCTTTCTCCTTGTCGCTTTTGCCTTAGTTGACCACCACCCCTTTCATCCAAATGTCACAAGTTGAAAAGACCACAGAGTAAGACTTTACTGGTCGGGCAAGAAAGTCTCTCCCTACATTCTACTGTCTGATGAGATTTGAGAGCAGCAGGTAGTTGCTGTCAGCAGTCATTTTTTGCAAAACAAAAAAATTTAAAATACAACACCCATCCGATTTCTCGAAGGTCTACACCATGTTATGATGGTTATTCCGCTCAATGATGTCCACAGGTGAAAGGATCTCCTTCCGGATGGGTGGTGGAGGCAGGCATGTCTTTGTCTTGGGCTTGAAGAGATCTGAGACGTAAAACACCTGGAGGAATAAGTGGAAAAGGCAAACTTAGCCACACTGGTTGATGCTTTATTCAGAAACGTCATTCAGAGAATATATATATATATCCTCAAGCTGCAAAAATAGCACTTTTTGTGCTATTGAATGTCTGCCAGTAACACCGAGAGCTGTGAAATGCCAAGAGCCTGCTACCACCTTTCTGTACAATACGTAAAAAGGCCGGGACCTCACAAAACACAACATCAAAACATTACAGAACAATTTAATTTCTCAGTGCGTAATCACCGAGTGCAATACCCAAACCTCTGCTCAATGGGTTGAAAAGCCAGGAAACAGATACATGGCCCACAGTCCAATAGAAGAACAAAGGTCTCCAAAGGGCTGGCCTGACTCATGGTGAGTGGTTTTAGGGATGGAGTTGGCGTCAAACACTTCATTCAGCCAGACATCAGGTAGGCAGTTAAAAGCTTTCAAAGCAGAGCTGTGTTGAAAGTTATCAGCAGTGAGTCAATGGTGAGTGACGCTCTCCTCATGCCCCACCAAGGCACCAGTGCACAGAGCTAGGGTCTGGTCCTGAAGCCAAAGCCTAAGCAGAGGAGAAGCTATTCCTGACTACTTCTTCCTAAATATCCCGTGATGTAACCCCTCTCCCGGATGTGAAAAAGCCAGTGCTTGGCAATTTCGGGAGGTAGCAACACAATAAGAAACAAAGCGCTGGAAGGAAACTTCCACATCCTCCCTTGGCAACTGCTGAACAAAGCTTATCGGTCCTCCAGGACCGGGGCACTTTCTCCCTTGCCAAACCTCAGCCCCACGCCAGAAGGGAAAAGAGTCAGACAACACCGATCCTCTGAATGGAGGAAAAAGTGTCAAGGACTCATCCTTCTGTCAGCTGGCACCTCCACCTTCTGCTGACTGCCTCTGCCAGCCCAAATCTGCCAATTCATCTCAGATAAGCAGCGATAATCGGACTGAGCTGTGGGTTTGCTGAGCCGAAGCCCCAGCAGGAGCAGCATGTGGTGTAGGAATTAGTAGCACATTTGTGTCTTTTCCTCACAGGACTCAAATGCAACTTTTAAGCAACAAGATAAGCCATTAAAAATAAAGTAAGTCCAAGGTGCTCAAAAGGATAATATTGAATTAGTACATCCAGGCTGGGTGACACAGGGAGGGAGCAAAGATTTTACCCACCTTCATCTCCACATTTTCTAGCTACCCAGAACCCTACACAGCAGGTCTAGTTATCCTTGAACACAACTTTTGAAAGTCCCTATCAACAAGGGAAGATAAGGAGCTGAGCTGAACAGACAGCAAACCTGCTATAAGTGGCAATTTACTCCTACAATTATAACTGGGGATGCAGGAAGCTGAGGAGTTGTTGCTTGGCTTTTATTGCTTTGTGGAAAGCGGGGAAGGAGACAACATATGAACCAGCTCCTTTTTCAGTGTACGTGCTGCTGGCTGGCTGCCTTGTTGTATAAAGGAGCTGATAAAGTTGTTTACATGGCATCCGAGTGGCAGTGTTTGTACATTTGGTTAAGTAAGAGGATCCAGCTGATCCCAGCTAGGATGCTAAGTTGGAATCTGGCCTCTTGCTGCAGCATTGCAGTATAAAAGCATGCTGATCTGCTCTGACAGTGGTTTTCTTTTGGGTCATTGATAACTGTAAAACCCCCATTCAGCTGGCTCGGTGCATTTTTGATGCCATCTTGCTTCCTTGCCCACCTCAGAGAGCTGGATTCAATCAAAAAGATGTCCAATTTCTGCCCCAAGATAGCCATGACAAATTGATTTATGGGAGGAGATTGCTGAGTGCAAGGAGCACATGGGGATTACACTGAGTCTGGTCCTTATTTTGAACAGGAATGAGTTATGGCAGAGTGTCATCTCGGGTATTTTGGCTTTTACTGTGCTGCTTGCTGCTTTTCAGGGTTTGATTCAGAGACTGGCTAAGAGTTTTCATTTCGCTTTAAACTCTATTTCACTTTAACATGGCTGGAGGTTATATAAACACTTAAGAGGACTCATGAAATGTGATCTTTGGGGGTTAAAACAGTGTGTTAAATCCTCCTAATGCTTGAACTGTTTAACACAAAAAAGTACTAATAAACGTGCAAAGTTTTTCACTTGGATTAGCTCCATTTCCTGTAGAAGGTGCTCTCCACCCATAAAGAAAACTCAATGGCAGAAGACTGAGCTCGTATTATAGAGAGTAAGCCAGTATCTTAAATTGCCACTTAACAATTCCTATTCCCTATACTGAAGAAATCTTCAAATCACATACAGAGAGTTTAAAACAACTCATCTAAGCTAACCAGAGCAACACCAGGAGCACATCCTTCCAACCTCTCCCCTTTTCTTTCTCCATCAGATGAGACACACACTACACACGCAGCAGGCCATCTACAACGCACATAATAACTACTTCCATTTAAGAAATCCTCATCATAGTTCACCCTGGATTTGAGTCTGAATGTTTCATCAGCTGGAAGTGCTTGACACTAATGTCTTCTGCTTGTTATTTCAGGCACGGAAGGACAAACGTGTCTGCTGCAGCACAACCTGGATTTAAGGTCTGGCAGCCCTCAGAGATGAAATCCACAATTGGTTTCTGCTGAAAATTACAGCCCGATACAACCTTTGACTGTTATCACAGGGGACTCTTGAAGGCTCTGATGGGTGAAGAGGTGTCTGGGAGCACCCAGGGTGGTTTGGAGGTGATAAGTCTCCAGGTCCTTCCATCTGCTTCAAGAGAGCAGGATCCTAGAGCTGGGCAAGGACCCCCAAGACATACCTGTAACTACAGAGCAGTTTTTGCAAAAAGCTGCTAAATTCTACACTAAACACAAACTCCAAGGAGTCTTTTCTTCTCGTCCCTTGCTGCCATGTTCCAAAAGGAGGAAAGTCTGCTGGCTCCTCCTCGGCAATGGCTCACACCAAGCAAAGCCAGGTTCAGGAAAAGAACAACATATTGATGGTTCTTTGCAAGCTGATGAAATAGGACAAGGGTTGAGTTTAAACACTTCCCCAAGTCCTAAGCTGCTACTGGAGATGTCCCCAGTCACCAAGCCATGCCTGCGAAGTGTCTGGAGACACTGCCCCTTCCACAAACAGGCTAAGAGCAGTGCAGGTTGTCCTGGGCTCGCAGGCAAACATGAGCCCGTCTCTGAAAGTCCAGGCAGCTGCTTCCTATGTCAGTTTACCTCGACACAGGAAAACCAGCCCAGCACTACTGCAGCCTCCCCTTCCCAGCACAACTTGCAGCTGCCGGAGAGGACTGCCAGCCCTGCCGCTTGCCCCGGCCAGGAAGCATCCGGACGTCCATCCCAAGCATCCGGAGGGCTATTGTCTTTCTGAAATTGCTGCTGGGATCTAGGGATGGATCGCCTGGTCCCTACTCCCTCTATGTATTGCTGTTATCCCACCTCTCGAGCAGAAAGGCACATGGAAAGGTACACATCTTTTTGTAAACCACTTGGCGATGTGCACTTTGTGTCCCAACAAACCCACACGACACAAATTCTGGCGCCTGGTCTGAGACAAGCTGCTTCATTGCTCCCTGCTTGGCCAAGGGCTACCAGCACTGCTACAGCCGACTGCTGGGATTGGAAAAAGTCACCAGGACTGGAAGAAACACGCAGACAGTCTCGGGAAGAAGGGCACCAGACCTGTAGCGCTGTAGCTGCGAGCAGGCATTACAGCAGCGGTGTGCATCTGCGCCCACACATGCCGCTCTAGTTTCCTCCTCTGAATTTGCTGGCCCCACATAGGATGCTGCCATCAGGCAACAGCAAAGCCCAACAGCTACTGCTCAGAGAGCTAATACTTCATAAAAACTTCCCGCCATGACATTTTTGTCTTGGCTTTGAAATATCATCAATGAGTGGAAAGTACATAAATAACTTATTTTCTCTCCTTGCTAACTATAATATTAGTGAATTTAATTCCTTGCCTCCAGGGCTGCTTTACTTTTAGAACAGTTTTTTTTAAAAAAAAAAAGCCCAACAAAAAAACCCACCACAAAACAACAAACAAAACCAAAAACAAACCCACAAAAACAAAACAAAACAAAAAAACAAAAACCAAGCCAAGAGAGTGGAAAGCTATTAAAAACCTTGCTTTCAGGAGTTTGCACAGATCCAGGAACAACCATAACCCCCAGCCTCTTTGTTTCTATGCAAGGCAGCCACTTTACCCAGTGCCCGCCACCCTGTCTACTTTAAACATCTACATGTGTCACTTCAAGTTACAGGGCTGTGCAATCAGGTCACTCTTTGGAGAGCAAATTGCATGAGAACAAGCCCAGCAGCCAGCAACAAGAGGGCACAGCTTTTGTTCACTGTTTTGCCACCCCCCACCCCCCTCCACCCCAAAGCAAGGCACCCTGCCTCCCCTCGCTGGGCAGGCATCAGCTCCCGCTCCCAGGGGACAGCATTTGGCTGGATTGTGCAGGGAAGAGCCATAATCCCAACCACAACAGACTCCCCCCTTGGAGCCTGGAGGAAAGCTCTGCAAATGAGCTGGTGCTTGTTCCACATAGAGGCTGGAGAAGTGAATGCTGCTGGCCAGGAGGGAAATACTCTCCCTTCTCTAAACACCTTTTCAGCACCCTGAGCTGCCTCAGTGAAGGGCTCCTTTAGCCAGGAGCCTCCAGGCTTAAAGCTGATGGGGAAAAACCCTAATGGTTGCATTTTTTGCTGAATATGAAGTTTGTTTGGGTAGGAGAGAAGAGGAATTGCTTCATCCCTCCAGCACAGCAGCAGTGTTTGTTCACAGGGAGAGGAAAGCACTGGCAGGAGTGCCCTCCTTTGCTAGGTGCCCATCAGAGCACCCACCATCAGACTGGTAGGGTGCTGTGCTCTTGACCCACAGCACTTGCAAAAGAGGTTTACACAGGGATGACACCAGCCCAAGCCCCCAGAGCATGTCCTACATGAGCTTGCAGCAGCATGGGCTGGGGAGGTGCCTGCTGTTCCCCCAGGACCCCCACCAACATTCCCAGTGCCATTCCTCACACAGTTTGCCATACTCACCACGCAGTAAGCCACCAGGGCTCCCTGTGCAAAGCCCGCCAGCACATCGGTGGGGTGATGCTTGTGGTCTGACACTCGGGACAGGCCGGTGTAGAATGCCATCATGATGAGGGTGAACTGGAGGAGGGGACGGAGCAGGCGGGCTCCCTTCCACGTGAATCTGGCCTGCAGATAAAACTAGGGGGGGAGAGAGGAAAACATGTTAATTTGAGGGCAGAAAAGGAGAAGCTGTGCCCAAACCATGCCCACACAGCAGCACTGCTCTGTGGGGCTGGCCATGGGGCACCTGCACCCCTGCGGCTCAAGAAGTGAGCTGTCCAAGAAGGATGCCCTTCAAAAATGTGTGGCCTCCCTCATGCAGAGCCGGAGGGGTTTTATCCCATGGAGGGAATGTGGGCAGAGGTGGATGGGTACAGCCCTTCCTTGGTGAGCCAGGGCCAGGAGCTTGGGACCTCCTGCATCCCGGCTCACACTGCAGCCCTGGTTCAGTTTCCACTCAACATCCTATCGGGTCAAGTAAGGAAATTCCTCTCCACCACTATTTAGTATGTAACAGAAATAAGGTCCCAAATTTGGGGCACAAAGAAGCCACAGCACCTCTCAGAGAAAATGAGGAATCATGCCACACCTCCAGCGCCAGCCCTACACATTTCCAGACACAGCCCCAGCTGCTGACCACGCGGGTACAAAATGCATTTAACATCAGCATCGTGCTTCCCAGCCCACGCCCTGGGGTTTGCAGGGGCATAGGGAGCAGCTGCTCCACCATATGGCGTGGGAAGTCCCTCCTACCCAGTGAGGGAAAAGCAGAGTCCAGGCGCAGTCTAAAAAGATGAAGCTGACGTGATGTCAAATGGACGTCATCCCCCCCCTCCCTGTGACTATCTCAGGCCCCTTTCCGTCCCGGCTGGTGGGCATGGCTGGTTCCTGTGGGAACCGGGAAGTGAGGACAGGAAAACCGCAACCCACTGCCCACAGACAAGTGGGGCCAGGCGCAGCACGGGGAGGAAGACTGCGGGAAGGGAGGGATGCGACAGCAACCTTTGGGAAGAGAGGCACTCAATGGCTCAAAGGGTAAAAGTGCCTGGAAAAAGCTGCTCGGCTCCTGCAGCTCAGATCCACTGCCCCTGGGCTCCGCTGCCGCAGGTATTTTCTGCCTGGTCCTAAATGAAGCACTGGAAGTCAGACCCAGTGTGGGACTGTGCAACATCAGTGGGTTGGAAAGGGTCTTAATACCTATTTACAATCCCTTTACACACTCAGAGCAGTTTACACTGCCTCGATATAAAAGGGAATGGAGCTCTTGCTGGGTTCCCTGAAACCACAAATAACTTAATTACACCATTTACCTATAAAAGCAAAATTAATTGGAAAGCTGATAAGGGGAAAACATAATTTTGGCCAATTTAGTTTGGCTGTTGCATAAACATTACATTTTTACACACACGCTGGGATCTTTAGAGGAAATGAAGCATCATGTCATTTGAATGGAGCAGATGCTCCAAATTATCCAAATTGTTAGGCAATTAACATGGAAGGCAGTAGTACCAGAACAGCTCGGCGCTGGTTAATGCACATTATGATTCCAGGGAATATATCTACAAACCAGCCCGAGTCTGGGAACAGAGCCACAGCACCAGGGCACACACCCACCATGCCACTGTGCACGTGATGCTACAGGACAATTTACAGCTCTCTAGATGCCCACAGCAAAACCTTGCTGCTGTAGCCCAAAGTATGGAGCACTGGGCTGGTTCTCTAGTTTGTGATGATCATTTCTACGCTCAGGAGCAAGAGGAGTCAATGATCAACATATTGAAATCATGAGGTATGTTCTGTCCAGAAAGAGCTAAAGAAATAACAAAACCCACCACTAACGAGATGTTTTCCATCCAGCCACCACTGAGCTGGGAAGCTGGAGCTGTACAATAGCACAACCCCATCCCGTACAGTCTCTTGCTGTGATTTCAGGGTAAGCACACTATCCTGCAAGCAAATGGCTACGCGCTTCATTAGCAGGGAGCTGCATTTCTAGTTTGCAATGCTCAAGCTGGCTGAATTTTCATTGCCATGTTATTTGTGCATACAGTGATCTGCCACTGAGCATAAACTGTGCAGGCAGGATATTCCTGGGAAGGATTTGGGGAAGGTGGTGATAGAGCTGGAGGCTCTGAGATCTTTAAATACAACTTCTCAGTGTAGAGATGACATGTCTTAAAAAAGCCAAAACAAACCAAAACCAAACCAACAAACAAAAACCCACAGCATTTGTGGAGTGCAATATTTTTAAAGCATACAAGAGATATAAAAATATGTTTCTATTGCCATGGCTTAGGATCAAGATTATTTTCACGTTCAAGAGCCTCAGCTCAGCTCAGGCAACAGTGCAAAACTCAAGTTCCAGTATGCTGTTGCAGAGCAAAATCAGCCCCAGTCATTACATCTTATAAACTACTACTCTTAGTTCTACCAGGAAGACTTGAAACTTAATGTCTTACTTCAGTCTTGAGGCTCTGTCATGTCAAAACCCTTAAGAAAGAAGTTTGCTACGGCTGGATAATCTGACACATGTCCCTTTTGCACAGCCTTAACATACCCTTAAACCATTCCATCCCCCAAGCTTGGGATAAATGGGTCACGTATAGGTATCAATTAAAAATGACCAATAAAAGCTAACTCTGAGTTTGAACACTAAATAAAGCAGGCACTTTTGGGGCTGAAATGATTCAAAAATGAACTTGTTTGCATACTGCCCCACTCCTTCCAAAGCACAGCTCTGAACTGTGTGTCTAACCTATGTGCTTTGGCCCTGGAAAAGGTGTGCAAAGGCAGCGGTGGCACCGCACAGGGTGTGCTGGGTGCCACCCAAGTCCCCAGCACCCAAATCACACCACCTGTATCTTGGAGGAGTAAAACCCACCCAAACTGATGCATTTCAGACAGTGCACTCTCAGCATGGGGATCTCAGCTGAGATCCTTTTAGTGCCACAATAAAAGTCTTGGGAAAATTGCTGTTTAGTTCCCCATTTATATAAAAAACCAAAACAAAAACCAAAACCAAAACAACAACAACAACAAAAAACCAAAAAACCACCCCCACACACATAAAAGGAAAAAAAAAATAAGAGGATAGCTGCACGTATATTCCACAGGCATATTACAAACATGCAGCATGTCAAAAACTGTGCTCAAACACAGAGGTGCTGAAGATCCCTTAAGTACTTCAGGAATAAGCCTCAGGGTGCTCCAGACTTTGTCTCTGCCCTCAGTATGAAAGAGAAACCTAGTTAATAAGAGAAGGTCCAAAAGTGAATGGAGAACGTGGGGGCTGAAAGGATCAGGATTTCCATAAACCAGGAATTAGTGCTATTACCAAGAAATGGGAAGTTCTGGGCAACTTATCTGGAAATTGGTTTTCAGAAGGTTTTTGTATGAAACCTGGGAAAGAAATCTGAAGAGCTACCTGCTAAGGACTGCCAGATTTGGATGATAACATGGTGCTGGATAGAGCCCTTCCTGGAAGGGGATGGAGGAGCAAGACCACAACCAGGGTTATTTCCACCACAGACCATGTCCAGACAGTGAAAGCCAACAGGAGCATCACCAGGAGCAAGAGTGTAAGAAATGAAATGGGATGACAGAGTAGGAGTTATTTGGAGCTCCTATCCACTGTCTCCTGGCAGAGGCAGAGTTACCACAAAGCAGATGGCTTGAAGGATGTCACATCGGTCTTCTGCCAGGGGACTTCCACGGTGCTGGTGGGGACAGCCCATGGCCACACACAACCCCCGAACACAGTCATCAAGGAGGACCTGGCAAGGGACATGGGCTAAAAGTGTCACCTCCAGCTCCTGGGTCATTCTGCACTCAAAAATCCTGTCCTGTTCACACTCCCCACCACAGGGCTGAACTCCAACCACTACGTCCCTTAGTCACCACTAACATTTCCTTCTGAGAAATGGCTGGTCTTGTTTCTGACCATCTGATCTGAAGCTACCTCCATTGCCAGTCCCATCTGTAAACAGAGCAGTACCTAAAGAGGTATGGGGCCAAAACCTCTTAAACCCAAAGTCATCCTCACATAACACACAGCTCTGACTGGGCAAAGACAGCTGGAGGAAGTGGAACAGAAGAATTCAGCTTTTAGCATCCAGATGGCCAGGAGACAAGGCCAGGAGAAGGGCAAAGACCTCCCAATACCAAAGACATGTGCAGTTTGCCTCTTCCCTGCCTTTGCTGGGCACAGAGCATCCTCCCACCCCATCAGGAATATCCCCATCAGCTCAGCAACAAAGCTCACACCTCATCCCTGACCTCTGATGTAATTCCAGTTTATTCACTTACTTAGGTCACTGCTAAACTTGACTCCAAACCCACAACCACCATGGAGTTTCCTTCACACACACATCATCATTCAGCAGCACAAAGGCACCGGGACCATCTCCACTCTTCAGCAAGAAACCCCAGTGCAAATCTTCGCACTCCCTCAGATACACAAGAGCAGCAACACTCTCTAATTTTTCATATAAACGAGTAGAATGCACTAAAGCTCATTCTGAAGTCTTCAGCCTCACACACTGACGCACACGAGATGCACAAGCTGCCCAGTTTTATTCACATTTTATCCAGAACCAGCCAACATCACTGAAGGATATTAATTCTTTTTTTTTTTTAATACTAACTTAGCTTTTCTGCATCCTCTATGTGGTCGGCCGTGATTTCAGGCAACTTTGTGCTGCAGGAATTCAGCATTATGGTCTCACGTGTTTGAGGGGAGTGGGAAGCCTCCATCCCTCTCCACAAAGCCTCTCCCACGTCCAACGAAACAAAACCAAGAGGTGTGGGTCAGCTCCAGAGGGCTGTGTGGAACGAACTGTTACATACCTCCTCTTTGCTCAGCCTGCTATAAATATGTATGACAGCCTCACTCAGCCAAGGAGCAACAAAGCAAGGAAAATTAAGACAAAGAGGATTACCCAAGCGTAATTTCCCCTTTTAAATTTTTTATACAAAGGCCTGATGTTAATTGAGCATTCTCGGTGACAAGAAGGCTGCGAGAAACTTAGCCCTGAAGTCTCAGCATTCAGAACTAAATCCCAGGAGATTTTACTGTGTTGCAAGTGCCTTTCCCTGAGACTTTTCCCCCAGAGCCCTCCAGGGCTTGGCACCCATCTGTGTTTTCCTACCGGGGGCCCGTGGCCAAACTGCTTCTCCTTGATGGATACCACAGGTCACTGAGTGCGTGCCAGGTGATGGGGAAGCCATAGTTACCCATCCATTGGCCACCAAATACCTGGGCAAATCCAGCCCTGTGATGCAGGCAAGGGCCTATGGGTTGTGTGGGAATCCAAGCATCTTTTGGAATCCAAGCATCTTTTAATAGACTGACTAAAAGCTTTCTGGCACCCGTCTCCATCAGGTGAGGCAAACTTGAAAACATTATAATCAGAATGGGCTCCAAGAGTGAAGCCAGGGAACACCAGGAAAGACGGGAAGTGACTTATCCTTGAAATATGAAGTATTGTTCAATAGGGAATGCACTCAGGATACGGCTGATCAGCCAAGCCCTTGCAGCACATGCTCAGCCCCACAAATACCCCCACTCTGCAAAGGCTCCCAGCAAACTCCCGGTACCCAAAGTGCTGGCAGCAACCTGCTGGAGCACAGCCTTCAATTCCCAGGAACTGGAGAACAGTTTTGATTTTTGTTCTGATTGAGATGATTCCCTGATTAAATCCACCAACCTCTCCTCCTGCAGGTGCTGGCATGGTGGATGCCACACTTCTAACCAGGCTTCTAAAACCCCACTCATTCATTTAGCTGCGCAAGAGAGTGGGGTTTATTTTGCACTAAAATTGCTCTGGGCTACTGTAACTTCATTTTATTTTTTTTCCTCATTATCTTTGGACATTATCAGCTTCTCCAACATGATAGATTTTCTGACTCCCTTTTCCTACAAGCTTTCTCATTCAGGCTCTGACAGTGGCTAGGAAGTTGGAGTGATGGAAAGAAGTGAACTGCTAGGCAAGTTAGAGTCGTAGAATCATTTACGTTGGAAAAGACCCTTAAGATCATAGTTTCCTTGTCCCTGATACACACTGCATCACACTGACTTGTCTTAAGGTGCCTTTTTCTCCCTTTAATTTATGACTGAACAGCTAGTATAATTTTTATTCTGACTTTTTAAGGCACAGGGCAACTGAGCAGCTGGTCAGACAGAACCTGCTACCCTACCCCAATTCTGGGACAAGGAAAAAAAGAAAATTATTCTTAAGGGACTGAGCATCAAAACCACTCCATGGAGAGGGACAAGTGAAGCAGCCTGTTGTCCTGGACCAGAGGGGAGAGCTGGTAGCTTGAGTCCTCCCATATGGAACAGGGATGGGCAAACAAAGAGACATCAGAGGCAGCTTTCTGCTCCCAAGCATTATGCAGGAACTAAACACCACTCTTGAAGCCTGCTGCAAATTTAAAAAAGAAAATCAGGCGGCAGGTGTCTGCACAAAGCAGTGCTGGAATATGAGCCATGCAGGTTTTTCATGCATCTTATGGAGATGTTGCATGCATGCTGCAGTTTTGGGGTCTTCAGTGCACCTCCTGCCACCAGCATTCCCATTTGTTTCTCACCTGCTCCATAACTGCTGCATTTGCAGGAAAACACGGAAAAATAAAACCCTGGCAAAGCAACATACTCTGCCTGATACTCTAGAAATGGGGTCAAGCCCCAGTGACTTTGGGCAGCCACTGCTGATGTGAGTGAGGTGGAAACACCAGGAGGGGGTGAGCACTTGCCCAGCTGAGCACAGCTCCACTCTAACCCCACCCCAGTTTCTCCCCTACCTGCTGAAGGGCATGAGCCTGTGCAAAAGGTAAAGCAACAGGCTTGGCTTCCAAAAAGGCCTGGGAGCAGCATCTCCTAAAAAAAAAAAATACCTGGAAGGACAACCTGAACCTTGCTGAGTACTCGGAGAGAAACCACCACCAACTTAATAAGGACTGGCAGTCCTCACTGTTTCTGGATGACAGAGTTGAAAGCATCTCAGGGCTGCCTTATCTGACTGCACACAGATCTCCTCAGAAATAAATAAATGCCGGTGAGAGTGATGGTTTCCAAACTTGGTTCGGAAAGCTTTGCAACAGCAGCAGCAGGGGGCTGAGCCTCCTGCAAAGCATCACCGGGTTAGCTTGGATTGTAACATGGCTGGGAGGAAACAGCCAAAATGTTTACTGAAGAAATTTATAAGTTTTCCAAGAACAAAAAGAAAAAAAATTAGGGAGGGAAAAAAAAAAGTGATGAAAGAATTTAATACACCACCCAGAACAGCCTGGAAAACTTCGTAATTACATTACAGAAATTACTCACAAGGACAGGGGACCCAGGACTGGAAAGGCAGGAGGAAGCAGTGGTCACATCTTTTTGAGGGTAAAGGGATGAGGGAAGAGCACTGCTCACAGATAAAAGCTCATGTTTCATGTTTTTATCAGTGCTATGCTCTTTCTTGGCTTCCTAGGTGGAGTTTAGAGGAGATGGAGGGGCACAAATCTTCAAAGGAATCCAAAACCTCTTTCCTTGACTTTTAAAAAATT